>QPKB01000733.1:0-21239 GCA_003546025.1 Camphora micrantha
GCAGTTGTTAGTCAGCAAGGAATGTTAGCAGCATATTGAGACCCAATCACAGTTGATTGTGTATCGTCAGAGGATTCGTCAGGCAAGTAAGTGTGAATTTTTGGATAAACTTGGAACATTTCCCTAAGTCAAAAGACTTCAGAAACCAGAGAATGACAGATTTCAGGAAGTTTGAAGTGATTTTCAGTTGATAGAGCTTCAAGTGGATGCTAGGAGCTGGGAACTTCTCGAGTATTGATGAACTTTTGTCAGGTAAGTGTTAGAGGATTTTCAATGATTCCAGAAGGATGGTGAAGCTGACTCAGAGGGGTACATCAGTGTGTGGTTATAATGATGGGAAGTAAGTTTTTAGTTGTGACATAGAGAGCCGTTTGGAGAATGGATTGTTACTTGGTCTTATGATAGAGGAGATCTTGAAGACTTTACAGACTTTTGAGATATCAATTTGGACATTGTGCAGATGCAAGCTGGAGAATCATAACCTGTGGACAAGGCTAGTCGAAAGATTCAGAGAAGAATGGCACATATGCATGACTTGAAGATGGTGAACCTGAGATAGAGGCAGAAGATTGAACAAATAAGACATTGAGGGAAACTTTATGCAGTGCTTTAAGACATTGAAGGAATTGCAATGCATCAGAATGAGCCAGAACTTTGATTTACTTGGACCGACCTGGATAGACAAGACAGGCAGCAGATTAGTAGTGATGTTAGAACTTTTGATGGGTGTCAGAGGCTTGATGGTAGGATTCTTCGAACGCTGATGGTGTCAGAAGAGCTAGTTGCTGAGTTAGAGTTTGGACAGTTTGAGATCTTCAACCGAATCAGAGACCTTGACTACAGACTCATCTCACCCTTTTGTTTGACTGGAGATAGTGCAGTTGTGCAGGAGCAGGACAGATCATCAATGTCAGAGGTAATTTTCAGTTGGCAGATACTCGGAGTAGGAAGTCTATTATTCTGAGATTTGTTGAGGAAAACAAACTTGGCAGAACAGTTGCAAGAGTGAGTGCAGAGCTTCAAATGCTGAAGAATAGTGAAAGGACAAGCATGTCATCGTCAAAGACAGATTGTGGTGCAGAGGATCGAGAGTAATGAGCAAGTTAGAGCTAACAAGAAGTTCACCTTGAAGATGGTGCACTTGATATGAGACCTAAGCTTCGACAATTTGTGATGAAGTTGATAGAATTGTTCCAGAAATTTTCTGTTTGAAGGTGGCTAGAAGTGAGAGACTTGATGGAACCTAGAAGGAGTCAGAGTTGGCAGAATTCTTGAGCGGTCAGACTGGCAGGGCAGTAACAGATTTGAGCCAGAGGGAGAATGTATGATAGCTGTTGATAGTTGACAGAAGAGTTCTACAGCGAAGATGACCCAGTGAGTCCAGATGCTTTTGAGTTGACCGATGGGAGCAGCAGTTTGAGGTTTTGTTTTCGTAGTGCGGGATTATATTCCCACTTGTTTTTGGAGTTGTTTAGTTCATTTGGAGGACCAAATGTTCTAGGGGGGGAGGATGTGAGACCCCGACCCGAGAGGCCCAGATTAGTGTTTTTGAGCTGTGTTTTAGCTCTAAGTGTGTTTCGTGGTTTTTGGTTTATTTGGGATTAAAATAGCTTTGTTATAACTTTGGGATATTTTGAGTGTCTTGGTTTTAGTGTGAGGCCCTTTGGGGGTACCCTGTTTATGGCTTTTCGTGTACTTGAGGTTTTATCTTGGTTTTCTCGATTTGTATTTTATCCCGATTTACTTGTCTTGTTATTGCCTTCAACTTTCATGTTGATCCCGTTCCCGTCCCGAATCCCGAAACTTGACTTTTCTAGCTTTGAGGGCAAAACAGTCTTTTCACACTAAATCTGTACCGGATTATTGTTATTCCCGATACCCGTGAAACATATACTTTTTGGAAACTAGATATTTCGACGATCATTTCTTCCTTCTTTGTCGATTTCATCCGAAGTCCCGAAAACCACTATTTCAGCCTTTCAAAGTTCTTAAGTGGTGGAGCCCATTTTCATATGCTATAAGAGAACCCATCTCTTCTTCCTTCTCCATTTTCCAGCACAGCCACCTTGAGCCTAGGGTTTGCTTGGCCTTTTCTTGGCTTCTCCATCATCAAGAGACAACCAATCTTGCACCATCATCTCAAAAGATTGCATCACCTTCTTCTCCATTGCAAGGGCTCTCCATTAGTACCATTTTTGAAGAAATCCCATCTCCACAAGATCTTCATTTAGCTTCCTTTGTTCATTTGGAGAACCTATTGGTAAGATCTCTTCTTAACCTTCTAGATTCATGTTATTTTGGTCCTTGAGAAGCTCCATTTGCATTATTAGGAGCTCTCTCTTCTTATTGCTTGTTTTGACCCATTTTAGGGTTTGTTTTAGGGCTTTTTGTAGAGATCTTGTTCTTGGCTTGCAAGTGTGATTAGAGATGGTTTTTCATTGATTAAAGACCCAAGGCAAGTGGATGTTTTGACTCTTTTATCTTTGAATGAGTCTTGATAAAAATGCATATGATTTCACCATGTATTTTGTGTTATTAATGGCTTGTTTAAACTTGAAATAAATGCACATTTGAGAGTCTTGATAGCTTGTCTTATCCATGTAATAGATTGCTAAACGTGTTAGAAAGAATGAAGAAAAGAATGGAAGAAACGAAGAGACCACTGCACTGCTGTAACAGAACCTGGGTTCTGTTGCGCAGTGTACGCGGTCGACCGGCCAAGAGGCGCGGTCGACCGGCGACACTGGAACAAGCCCCAGTTAGCAGACCTGCTGCACTGCGGGATTCTCTGTTCCGCAGTGCACGCGGTCGACCGGCCAAGGGCGCGGTCGACCGGCCATGCAGAGGTCAGGCTCCCTGGAACCTGACCAAAAGACTGTTCATCCCATTTAACTTACAACTCCCGGTCGACCTGGCCCATGGGCGGTCGACCGAGCCCCTGTGTACGCGGTCGACCGGCCATGGGCCAGGTCGACCGGCCCAACTGGAAACCTGCTGGAAAAACTGATTTTTGTCCTATGTTTAGATGAACTTTAAAGGGACCTTTGGCCCTTGTTAGATGGACTTTCAAGGGACTTTTGGCCCTTTGTTAGGTGGACTTTAAAGGGACCTTTGGCCCTTGTTAGATGGACTTTCAGTGGACTTCTTGTCTTGTGATTAGATGAACTTTAAATGGAACTTCGTGACCCTTTTGTGGACCCGTTTGACTTCCTTTGAGGATGGTTGAACCGACATCACCACACGGTTAATCCGGTTGAATCGGTACTTAACCTAATTCAATCTTGAACGGTACGGAACGACGGGATATTCTTTCTCTTATCTAAACGCGAAATTGGTTTGTTTGGATATCGCGTATCCGTTTTCCTTTCGATGACTGAGTAGGTTGTAAGGTACTACTAGATTAACGTTGTGCTTAGGTTCCCCTCTCTATTAGGTTTTGTTTATTTAAAATTTGATTAAGGTTTGAATACCTAAAGTGCATAAAGAGCCCGGAATGTCCCTAAACTCATGGAGTACCAAGTAATCATTACAATCGACATACGGGGTCCTTATTCACTTGATTTATCTTGAAACCCGATAATAGCCCGAATTTCTCGAATATTGATTTAGCATTCCCGAAAGCATTGAAAGTGTATTTTAGCATTTTTGCTAGCCTGTTTAGACATGCCCGAAATGAAATGAAATTAGTGCTTTTGAGCATCCCGTCCCGCCCGTTTATTTAAGTGCATTACATATGATTTGTACATGTCTCGTTTTACATGATTTGACCTATGAGTCGGCACCACTAAGCTTGGCTTTCCTTGCAGGTTTGATCCACCGACTTGGAGACCCCTTCCCGTCCCGCCAGCTGCAGTTTGGATCCCGCTACCCGGTTATTACCGTGGTCTTGTCCCGATGCCGCAGATTGCTACTGTGGTCCCCGATGCCCGGCTCACTACCGTGGTCATGTCCCGTATTGTATTATATTATGTATATGTTACTTGTGTTGCATCTCCTCACTTCGGTGACTGAGACAACACCACGATATGCTCATGTCACTTCGGTGATAGAGGACTTAGCTTTGTGTGGTTGCCATCTTGCTCGTTTCCCGTTTCCTTGGATACCGTACATGTTTTATATTGCATATGTATTTGGATAAATGATTCTCTCGTTTTATGAAACTATTGTTTTGACAGGTTTAAATGTTTTCCAAGGTATTTTTCCTTATTGTTATGTCTTTTCTCCTGCTTGCCAAACCGTCGTGTTTGACCCACTATTTTGGTACTCAGGTTCAGTTTTCCCGCCCCGAGCTGTGAGTTGTTGGCTGTGGAGCCATGAGTTGCAGGTTGTCTTGTCGGCTATGTCCTGTAGACATTGTGCTTGACATCGGAGATGCGTCACATGTGGGTAGTGGATATTAGTTTGTATTGTTCGTCTTTTATTAGCCTTTCTTGGGATTGTAATTAATGCACATTGTTACTTGTAACTTGAACATATATGGAAATGTAATATCCTGTTACTCTCAGCTCTGTATTTTATTTATGTTGGTTTATTCCAGTCTGATATGGTTCACAAAATGATGGCTTTATGCTAGGGGTTCTATGCGACGCGGAATCCGATGATGTCCACGGACTCCGGGTCGCATTACCACAAAAGCTTCCGCAGAAATATTCAGACAGTGTTGTGATTGTGGATCCTCACACACGCGGATCTTGGGAGAAATTTTATCACCCCTCACCTCCCCGGACCTTTTCTTAGGATCCCGGTCCGGGGTCGTGACAGACTGGTATCAGAGCGGGCAGGTTTCTAGGACATAAAACACTCTAGGAACCTTAAGTCGTGTAGTGAGGTCCGGATTTTGGCTAGATGTCGTTCAGTCAGATTTGGGTTTGTTTTCTTTCTAGTGGGGGAGACTCTCCTTGTCTCTTTCCGTTTTGTTCTTGTTGGAGAATTTGGGGGACCAAATTCTTTTCTAGTGGGGGAGAATTTAATGTCTCCGTACCCACGTTTAGCTCCTTTTATTTGTCTTCGCGCCAGAGAATCAGAGTTTTGTGGACTTAGCATGTGGATCTCGAAGGACTTTGGCAGAATTTGTAGCTTTTTGATGTCACAGACGGAGTTAGCGAAGGAATTTTTGAGCAGTTGTTAGTCAGCAAGGAATGTTAGCAGCATATTGAGACCCAATCACAGTTGATTGTGTATCGTCAGAGGATTCGTCAGGCAAGTAAGTGTGAATTTTTGGATAAACTTGGAACATTTCCCTAAGTCAAAAGACTTCAGAAACCAGAGAATGACAGATTTCAGGAAGTTTGAAGTGATTTTCAGTTGATAGAGCTTCAAGTGGATGCTAGGAGCTGGGAACTTCTCGAGTATTGATGAACTTTTGTCAGGTAAGTGTTAGAGGATTTTCAATGATTCCAGAAGGATGGTGAAGCTGACTCAGAGGGGTACATCAGTGTGTGGTTATAATGATGGGAAGTAAGTTTTTAGTTGTGACATTTAGAGAGCCGTTTGGAGAATGGATTGTTACTTGGTCTTATGATAGAGGAGATCTTGAAGACTTTACAGACTTTTGAGATATCAATTTGGACATTGTGCAGATGCAAGCTGGAGAATCATAACCTGTGGACAAGGCTAGTCGAAAGATTCAGAGAAGAATGGCACATATGCATGACTTGAAGATGGTGAACCTGAGATAGAGGCAGAAGATTGAACAAATAAGACATTGAGGGAAACTTTATGCAGTGCTTTAAGACATTGAAGGAATTGCAATGCATCAGAATGAGCCAGAACTTTGATTTACTTGGACCGACCTGGATAGACAAGACAGGCAGCAGATTAGTAGTGATGTTAGAACTTTTGATGGGTGTCAGAGGCTTGATGGTAGGATTCTTCGAACGCTGATGGTGTCAGAAGAGCTAGTTGCTGAGTTAGAGTTTGGACAGTTTGAGATCTTCAACCGAATCAGAGACCTTGACTACAGACTCATCTCACCCTTTTGTTTGACTGGAGATAGTGCAGTTGTGCAGGAGCAGGACAGATCATCAATGTCAGAGGTAATTTTCAGTTGGCAGATACTCGGAGTAGGAAGTCTATTATTCTGAGATTTGTTGAGGAAAACAAACTTGGCAGAACAGTTGCAAGAGTGAGTGCAGAGCTTCAAATGCTGAAGAATAGTGAAAGGACAAGCATGTCATCGTCAAAGACAGATTGTGGTGCAGAGGATCGAGAGTAATGAGCAAGTTAGAGCTAACAAGAAGTTCACCTTGAAGATGGTGCACTTGATATGAGACCTAAGCTTCGACAATTTGTGATGAAGTTGATAGAATTGTTCCAGAAATTTTCTGTTTGAAGGTGGCTAGAAGTGAGAGACTTGATGGAACCTAGAAGGAGTCAGAGTTGGCAGAATTCTTGAGCGGTCAGACTGGCAGGGCAGTAACAGATTTGAGCCAGAGGGAGAATGTATGATAGCTGTTGATAGTTGACAGAAGAGTTCTACAGCGAAGATGACCCAGTGAGTCCAGATGCTTTTGAGTTGACCGATGGGAGCAGCAGTTTGAGGTTTTGTTTTCGTAGTGCGGGATTATATCCCACTTGTTTTTGGAGTTGTTTAGTTCATTTGGAGGACCAAATGTTCTAGGGGGGGAGGATGTGAGACCCCGACCCGAGAGGCCCAGATTAGTGTTTTTGAGCTGTGTTTTAGCTCTAAGTGTGTTTCGTGGTTTTTGGTTTATTTGGGATTAAAATAGCTTTGTTATAACTTTGGGATATTTTGAGTGTCTTGGTTTTAGTGTGAGGCCCTTTGGGGGTACCCTGTTTATGGCTTTTCGTGTACTTGAGGTTTTATCTTGGTTTTCTCGATTTGTATTTTATCCCGATTTACTTGTCTTGTTATTGCCTTCAACTTTCATGTTGATCCCGTTCCCGTCCTGAATCCCGAAACTTGACTTTTCTAGCTTTGAGGGCAAAACAGTCTTTTCACACTAAATCTGTACCGGATTATTGTTATTCCCGAAACCCGTGAAACATATACTTTTTGGAAACTAGATATTTCGACGATCATTTCTTCCTTCTTCGTCGATTTCATCCGAAGTCCCGAAAACCACTATTTCAGCCTTTCAAAGTTCTTAAGTGGTGGAGCCCATTTTCATATGCTATAAGAGAACCCATCTCTTCTTCCTTCTCCATTTTCCAGCACAGCCACCTTGAGCCTAGGGTTTGCTTGGCCTTTTCTTGGCTTCTCCATCATCAAGAGACAACCAATCTTGCACCATCATCTCAAAAGATTGCATCACCTTCTTCTCCATTGCAAGTGCTCTCCATTAGTACCATTTTTGAAGAAATCCCATCTCCACAAGATCTTCATTTAGCTTCCTTTGCTCATTTGGAGAACCTATTGGTAAGATCTCTTCTTAACCTTCTAGATTCATGTTCTTTTGGTCCTTGAGAAGCTCCATTTGCATTATTAGGAGCTCTCTCTTCTTATTGCTTGTTTTGACCCATTTTAGGGTTTGTTTTAGAGCTTTTTGTAGAGATCTTGTTCTTGGCTTGCAAGTGTGATTAGAGCTGGTTTTTCATTGATTAAAGACCCAAGGCAAGTGGATGTTTTGACTCTTTTATCTTTGAATGAGTCTTGATAAAAATGCATATGATTTCACCATGTATTTTGTGTTATTAATGGCTTGTTTAAACTTGAAATAAATGCACATTTGAGAGTCTTGATAGCTTGTCTTATCCATGTAATAGATTGCTAAACATGTTAAAAAGAATGAAGAAAAGAATGGAAGAAATGAAGAGACCACTGCACTGCTGTAACAGAACCTGGGTTCTGTTACGCAGTGTACGCGGTCGACCGGCCAAGAGGCGCGGTCGACCGGCGACACTGGAACAAGCCCCAGTTAGCAGACCTGCTGCACTGCGGGATTCTCTGTTCCGCAGTGCACGCGGTCGACCGGCCAAGGGCGCGGTCGACCGGCCATGCAGAGGTCAGGCTCCCTGGAACCTGACCAAAAGACTGTTCATCCCATTTAACTTACAACTCCCGGTCGACCTGGCCCATGGGCGGTCGACCGAGCCCCTGTGTACGCGGTCGACCGGCCATGGGCCAGGTCGACCGGCCCAACTGGAAACCTGCTGGAAAAACTGATTTTTGTCCTATGTTTAGATGAACTTTAAAGGGACCTTTGGCCCTTGTTAGATGGACTTTCAAGGGACTTTTGGCCCTTTGTTAGGTGGACTTTAAAGGGACCTTTGGCCCTTGTTAGATGGACTTTCAATGGACTTCTTGTCCTGTGATTAGATGAACTTTAAATGGAACTTAGTGACCCTCTTGTGGACCCGTTTGACTTCCTTTGAGGATGGTTGAACCGACATCACCACACGGTTAATCCGGTTGAATCGGTACTTAACCTAATTCAATCTTGAACGGTACGGAACGACGGGATATTCTTTCTCTTATCTAAACGCGAAATTGGTTTGTTTGGATATCGCGTATCCGTTTTCCTTTCGATGACTGAGTAGGTTGTAAGGTACTACTAGATTAACGTTGTGCTTAGGTTCCCCTCTCTATTAGGTTTTGTTTATTTAAAATTTGATTAAGGTTTGAATACCTAAAGTGCATAAAGAGCCCGGAATGTCCCTAAACTCATGGAGTACCAAGTAATCATTACAATCGACATACGGGGTCCTTATTCACTTGATTTATCTTGAAACCCGATAATAGCCCGAATTTCTCGAATATTGATTTAGCATTCCCGAAAGCATTGAAAGTGTATTTTAGCATTTTTGCTAGCCTGTTTAGACATGCCCGAAATAAAATGAAATTAGTGCTTTTGAGCACCCCGTCCCGCCCGTTTATTTAAGTGCATTACATATGATTTGTACATGTCTCGTTTTACATGATTTGACCTATGAGTCGGCACCACTAAGCTTGGCTTTCCTTGCAGGTTTGATCCACCGACTTGGAGACCCCTTCCCGTCCCGCCAGCTGCAGTTTGGATCCCGCTACCCGGTTATTACCGTGGTCTTGTCCCGATGCCGCAGATTGCTACTGTGGTCCCCGATGCCCGGCTCGCTACCGTGGTCATGTCCCGTATTGTATTATATTATGTATATGTTACTTGTGTTGCATCTCCTCACTTCGGTGACTGAGACAACACCCCGATATGCTCATGTCACTTCGGTGATAGAGGACTTAGCTTTGTGTGGTTGCCATCTTGCTCGTTTCCCGTTTCCTTGGATACCGTACATGTTTTATATTGCATATGTATTTGGATAAATGATTCTCTCGTTTTATGAAACTATTGTTTTGACAGGTTTAAATGTTTTCCAAGGTATTTTTCCTTATTGTTATGTCTTTTCTCCTGCTTGCCAAACCGTCGTGTTTGACCCACTATTTTGGTACTCAGGTTCAGTTTTCCCGCCCCGAGCTGTGAGTTGTTAGCTGTGGAGCCATGAATTGCAGGTTGTCTTGTCGGCTATGTCCTGTAGACATTGTGCTTGACATCGGAGATGCGTCACATGTGGGTAGTGGATATTAGTTTGTATTGTTCGTCTTTTATTAGCCTTTCTTGGGATTGTAATTAATGCACATTGTTACTTGTAACTTGAACATATATGGAAATGTAATATCCTGTTACTCTCAGCTCTGTATTTTATTTATGTTGGTTTATTCCAGTCTGATATGGTTCACAAAATGATGGCTTTATGCTAGGGGTTCTATGCGACGCGGAATCCGATGATGTCCACGGACTCCGGGTCGCATTACCACAAAAGCTTCCGCAGAAATATTCAGACAGTGTTGTGATTGTGGATCCTCACACACGCGGATCTTGGGAGAAATTTTATCACCCCTCACCTCCCCGGACCTTTTCTTAGGATCCTGGTCCGGGGTCGTGACAAATGATAAATCACATTTCTTGAAATTCGGGACAAGTATCGGGATTCGAAGTAAATCAAGTGAATAAGGACCCCGTATGTCTATTGTGATGATCACTTGGTACTCCTTGAGTTTAGAGACATTCCGGGCTCTTTATGCACCTTAGGGATTCAAACCCTAATCATATTTTAATTAAATAAAACCTAATAGGGATGGGATCCTAAGCACAATGTTAATCTAGTAGTACCTTACAACCTACTCATTCATTGAAGGGAAAACGGATTCGCGATATCCAAACAAACCAATTTCGCGTTTAGATAAAAGAAAGGATATCCCGTCGTTCCGTGCTGTTCAAGATTGAACTAGGTTAAGTACCGATACGACCGGATTAACCATGAGGAAATGTCGGTTCAACCGTCCTCAAAAGAAGTCCAACGGGTCCACAAAAGGGTCAATAGGTTCCACTTAAAGTTCACCTAAACATAGGGCAAAAGTCCATTTTTCTGCAGGGTTTCCAGTTGGGCCGGTCGACCGCGTGCACTGCGGAATAGAGAATCCCGTAGTGCAGCAGGTCTGCTAACTGGGGGCTTGTTCCAGTGTCGCCGGTCGACCGCGCCCCTTGGCCGGTCGACCGAGTGAACTGCGTAACAGAACCCAGGTTCTGTTACAGCAGTTCAGGGGTCTTTCCCATTTCTTCCATTCCTTTCCACATTCTTTCTAACATGTTTAGCAATCTAATACTTGGATGAAACAAGCTATCAAGACTCACAAATATGCATTTATTTCACATCTAACAAGTCATTAATATCTCAACATTTTAGGTGAAAACATAAATGCATTTCCTTAAAACTCATTCAAAGATAAAAGAGTCAAAACATCCACTTGCCTTAAGTCTTAAATCAATGAAAAACAGCTCCTAGCACTCTTGCAAGTCAAGGAAACAAGCTCTACCAAAAACCCCTAAAACAAACCCTAAAATGGGTCAAAACAATGAGGGAGAAGAGAGAGCTTTCAATATTGAAAATGTAGCTTCTCTAAGGCTAGAAGAACACTAATCTAGAAGATTAGGAAGAGATCTTACCAATAGGTTCTCCAAATGAGTAAAGCAAGCTAGAAGAAGGTCTTGGAGAGATGGGATTCCTTCAAAAATGGTACCAATGGAGAGCCCTTGAAGTTGTGAAGAAGATGATGGAGTCCAAATAGATGTTGGTGCAAGTTTGATGATGCTTGATGAAGGATAAGAAGAGAAAAGTGCACCAAAAACCCTAGGTTCAGTTGTTGTGCTGGAAAAAGAGAGAATGAGGGAGATGGGTTCTCTTTTATAAGCTACCCAAGTGGGCTCCACCTTCTAGTAACCTAGTTGGGCTGAAATAGCGGTTTTCGGGGCTCCGGATGAAATCGACGAAGAAGGAAGAAATGATCGTCGAAATATCTAGTTTCTAAAAAGTTTATGTTTCGCGGGTTTCGGGATTAACACGAATTTGGTACAGATTTGGTGTAAAAGTACTGTTTTGCCCTTGAAGCTAGAAAAGTCAAGTTTCGGGGTTTCGAACGGGAACGGGATCAACATGAGAGTTGAAGACAATAACGAGATAAACAAAACGGTATAAAATGCAAATCAAGAAAACCAAGATAAAACCTCAAGTACACGTAAAGTCAAAAACAAGGGAACCCCCAAAGGGCCCCACTAATACCAAAGGTACTAAAAATCCCCAAAGCTAATTCCAAGCTATTCTAAACCAACTAAACCAAATCCACAAAACAAAACACAAATAACACGCGACTAACTAAGCACTAATCGAGATCACTCGGGTCGGGGTCTTACACTCTCCAAGGGTACAAATTTGTATTCCTATATTATTCATTACATAATCATCAACATTCAAATCGCATTTCTCATTTAAACAAACCCAAATTTCAAAGAGGGGTAAGGCTTACACACAAATTAGAAAATCTGAATGTTTGGAAAGCTAATTAACATTCTTACCAATACTCGAGTAAAACCTCATAAGATAAGAGTCCAACAAAATATGACATGAACACTAAATGACACATAATATGGAAACTTCAAGAGAAATAGTGAAATCCATAAACACACATGCACAAACAACCTATAGAGGTTACTTGCCTTTGCCCAAATGCTAACAAAACTCCTTCAAGCACTCCTACCCAAGAGGTAAGCCAAGAGCTACAAAAACCCCATGAAAACCATTCAAAAACTCACCCAAAATGCAAACAAGAAACCCATTTCGAAATGGGTGTTGAAAGTTAGAAAAACAAGATCCTTAAGAGTCAAAAGGACTCTATTGAAGAGATGGGTTGGAGCTCTTACCTAGAGGTGTCCAAACAAGAAGTGAGGAAGAAGACGGAGAGCTTGCCCAACTAGAAATCCAAAGAAAATGACATCAATAAAAAGCTTGGGATGAGAGGAAGAAGATGATGGTCTTGAAATTTCTTTAGGAGGTCTCTAGCTCATGCATTCAAGAGGAGAAAATGAAGAGAAAAGAGGGTTTTAGTCCTAGGTTAAGAAAGTTGCAGAGATTGGGAAATGAAGAGGAAGAGAGGGGAAAGGAGGTTAAGTGCTTACAAGTGCCCCTTTTTTGGCTAATTCTTGCATAAGTAAAAACACGAGCTTGCGGGCCTCAAATGAAGTTGACGAAGAAGGATAAAACGATCCTTGAAATATCTAGTTTCCGAAAATTATATTTTTGACACGATTTTTGAGATTTCGAAAAGTGTGTCCAGATTTGGTGTGAAAAGACGATTTTACCTTTTGGCCCAAAACTTGAGTTTCTGGGCTTCAAACACAGACGGGCTAAACACAAAAGTTTTAAATAATAATAAAACTGTTCAAACGAAATGAAATTCACGATTAACACAAAACTCAACACGATCTTCTCATGCTTGCACGTACACCCAGGCATTTCTAAGTGTGTCTAGTTAACTTCAAACGTTCTCAAAACTCCCCAAAGCTATGTTCAGAACTAAGACTAATGGAATTCTAACCCACGGTAGCTAAACCCGCTTAGGACTAAGCACACACTAAGAAAACATTATTGGGTTAATCCTGGGTTGGGGTTTGACATCCTCCACCCCTTAGGATATTTGGTCCGCCAAATAAATTAAACTTTTACCTCTAGTAACAAGTGTGGGTATTTCCTCTGAACTTGATCTCTGAATTCCCAGGTGGCTTCTTCTGGTTCATGATTTTCCCAGAGTACCTTAACCCAATGAATTGTCCGATTTCTCAGCTCTTGCTCCCTAGTATCAATGATCTTGGTCGGCTTTTCCACATACGAAGCATCTTCTCGAATCTCCAAAGGCTCCTGCTGTAAGATATGAGAAGAACTAGAAACATATTTCTTGAGCATGGAAACATGAAATACGTTGTGCACCCCAGAGAGTTCCGGCGGTAACGCAAGCCTATAAGCCATGTCCCCAATTTTGCTCAAAATCTCGTACAGACCAATAAATCTCCTTGACAATTTGCCCTTCTGTCCGAACCTCAGAGTCCCTCTGACGAGTGAAACCTTCAAGAACACCTTGTCACCCACTTGAAACTGCAATTCCCTTCGGCGAGTGTCAGCATAACTCTTCTGTCTGCTTCGGGCGACCTTCAAGCGTTCCTGAATCAATTTGACCTTGTCACTAGTTTCTCCAACTATAGTCGGTCCGTGAAAGCTACGTACACCGACTATTATTGTAAGCAACCTCACAAAGTGGTAGGCACTCGTCCCATTGAACTTTGAAATCTAGCACACATGCACGCAACTGTTGACACCAAAAATATCACTATGTCCCTTCAACACCAAAAGCTACATGGAGCCACATCCTGCCATAAATAGGAAGGCGCCACTTCAAGCATCAGATCTTGTCAGAGTCAAACAAAAACTGCAAGGTCTTTCAAAGCAACCAAAAGAGGGGTACACATGAAGTTTTGGGCCGTTTCAACATCATTTGGCCTAACTTCACTCCTTCGACAGCCAGACAGGAGCTCCCGGCAACGACAGTGTCGAAGACTTCAAAACTTCGATCAGAGCCTACGGATGGTCTCAGAATACCTCCAAAAGGCTCCATGCCAAATTTCAGGTCATTCCGACAACGTTTGACTCGACCTCGACGCTCCGAAGCAAAATCAGGCCTGCCGGCGGCGGAACACCCCGGAATCATGGTATCCAAATTGGAGCTAACGGATCATCTCAAAATGACTACAATAGGTCCCCCGTCAAGTTTTAGGTCAAACGGACATCGTTTGGCCTAGTTTCAAAGCTCGGCATTTTCCTCATGGCGAAATCAAGGCGAGCATTTGCGGGACCCCAAACGGCTACAAAATTCAAACCAAAGCCTATGGTTGGTCCTATCTACTGCTAAAAAGACTCCCCGTCAAATTTTAGGTCAATCGAACATCGTTTGGCCTAGTTTCAAAGCTCGGCATTTTCCTCGAGGCGAAATCAGGGCGAGCATTTGCGGGACCCAAAAAGGCTTCAAAACTCAAACCAAAGCCCATGGTTAGTCTTATTTACTGCTCAAGAAGCTCCACGTCGAATTTCAGGTCATTCCGACATCGTTTGGCCTAGTTTCAACGCTTGACAAAAATCGGCAAATACCGCACAACAAAGTCTTCGGCTTTCTAGAAAAATAGGAAACTTTGTGCTCTGATTTGCGTGGCTTCTCATCGGGTTTTCTTCAGGAGAATCAAGTCAATAAATGAGGGGAAATGTCAGGAAAAATACAGAAGAAAAAAAAAAGAAGCAAAAAAGGTCGAAAAACGGTGGAGAAAAGGCGACCGGACGACGACCAACAAATGGGCCCAAGGCCCATGGTTGCATGCGACCATGGAGTTCCGGCGGACCATGGAGTTCCGGCGACCCAAAAGTCGCCGGAAGACCCCTTTTTCAGGTCCTTTTCGCGTTTCGAGTTGATTGGCCCCTGTGATTTTTCCAAAATCTGATTTTTCGAGCATGAAATCCATCGATCTTCGTCAACATCACGGATTCACCGCCGAAATCATTGGATGATCATTAGATGCCTCGAAATCGCCAACCGGCCAACAAAGAAAGCACACTTTTTGCCCGCCCGATCGTGAAATCGACAGGACAGATGTTGCCGGCACGTTGACATTAATCAATGTCTGAAATTGCATCGCCATCCGACATCAAACAACATGTGGATCCACCGGCGATCATCGCAAGAAGAATTCCAAAAGACGCGGCGCGGCCCGCGACTCTTCAAGCGACTTGGCAACCAATTAATGAGGTTAAATGACCCATTTTATGACAAGTTAATGCGGTCATTAACTCATTATTTCGGACGGCCCAATCAAAAGCAAGCAAATGGGAGTTACAAGTCAAATGATTTATGGCATTAAAGCCATGAAACTCCTCCCATGATGGAGATTAAAGGCAATTAAAAGCTCATTATTCTCCATCAGCCAATCAGATTCAAGGAAAAAGGAGTTACAAAACAAATAATTTAAAACTTGTAACTCCTCCCATTATGAGCATTAATGCATTCAATGCTCATAAACCCTCCTAAATGGCTACCAAAGGCCTATAAATAGGAGGGCATTCCAAAGGGAAAAACTCGGGGAAAAAATCCAGAGAAATCGCCATAGAAATTCACTCGAAGTCCAGATAATTGCCCGGAAAATCCAGAACTCCTGCAACTCTGCTACAAGACCACCAAAAGGTGATTGAAGCACCCTTGGGGGGCCACCCCCCCCAAGGACCTCCCTTCTTCTACCAACATGGCTAAAACGTGGCTTTTCAGCCCGTTTACTTAGCTTTTTATCGGATATAAGACCTTCTCTTGGTCTTTGTCCTTTAAAAATCTGAGGTTAAAAAGCCAAGCCAAGAATCCAAGAATCATGTTCTCATCTGCATGGACGATGGCGAAGCCCATACATGGCTCGCGACCGTCGATCTGAACGTGTCCCCACAATCGAATGAGAAGTTAGATCCCTTTTCTTGCTTTTCCTTTTGTACTTTGTATTTTTTTTAAGAGACAAAAAAATCACAATTCTTGTCTTTCATAATGGATAAGATTTGTAAATCACCTTTTACGGCAAAATCGCCTTTTACGGCAAACAAATGAAATCGCCTTTCACGGCATATAAAAAAAAACCTTTGTCTCTTTTCTTAAAATATGTGTGCAATGGGAAACTAGAAAAAGTTTTATTTCCCCTTTCTACTTGTGTAGGTGGATCTTCGGATCACCATTCCAAGATTCCAAGTAGAAAAGTGAAATTGGCATACCCGTACAAAATGTTGATACCCTTTACTTTTTTTCTCCTCCCCTCCGCCGTACCCCGAAAGACCCGGGGCGGAGGCAGCGGGAGAGAGGGAAGAATCGGGTCCATCAGCAACATGTCTTCAAGAGTCTGTATCGTCCGTTCGGACTGACCATCTGTCTGAGGATGATACGCTGTACTGAATTGGAGTTTGGTACCCATGGACTCAAGAAGAGTTTTCCAAAACCTCGAAACAAGTCTGCTATCTCTATCCGAAGTGATGGAGACGGGTTGACCGTGCTTACTAACAATCTCATCAACAAATAATTTTTCAAGTGGTGCCATATGCATCATATTCCCTGTCTTCATTGGAATAAAGTGGGCAGATTTGGTGAGACGATCCACAATAATCCATATTGCATTATTTCCCTTCTTAGTATTTGGCAAACCGGAGACGAAATCCATGGTGATATGTTCCCATTTCCACTCCGGAATCTCTAACGGTTGTAGCAAACCTGGGGGTTTCTAATGCTCTGCTTTAATCAACTGGCAAGTTAAACAACGAGATACAAAAGCTACTATCTCTCTCTTCATGTTGTTCCACCAAAATCTATTCTTCAAATTCTGATACATCTTCGTGCTACCCGGGTGCATGGAGTATCTTGTGTTATGAGCTTCAGTCATTATTTCTTCCTTCAGACTATCCACATTCAATACACACAACCAGTCACGAAAATACAATACTCCATTCACCATCTTGAAATCTGGACGTTCTGCGATATGGTCTACAATCCTTGCTAAATCTGGGTCTTGCAACTGACTTTCCTTGATCTTCTGGATAAAAGTAGGCTCAGACACTGTCATATTTGCTAACATCACACACAACTCTAGGGTCTGCACTTCTACACCTAACTCTTCAAACTGCTGAAGAACACTGGTTCCTCTCAAGCTGGCCATGGCCCCTGACTTTCTGCTCAATGCATCAGCTACAACATTCACTTTGCCTGGATGATACCTGATTGGAAAGTCATAGTCCTTGATGTATTCCATCCACCTCCTCTGCCTCATATTCAAATCCTTCTGCGAGAACAAATATTGTAAATTCCTATGGTCGGAATGGACTTTGAATTTCTCTCCATAGAGATAGTGTCTCCACATCTTCAAAGCAAATACCACTGCTGCCAATTCCAAGTCATGAGTTGCATAGTTCTTTTCATGATCCTTCAACTGTCTTGAGCCATAAGCAATCACTTTGCCATCTTGCATCAATACACAACCTAGTCCCACATTAGAAGCATCTGTAAAAACAATGAATCCACCGCTGCCCGATGGTAATGTGAGGATTGGAGCTGTGGTTAATCTTCTCTTCAACTCTTGAAAACTTGTTTCACACTGTTCTGTCCACACAAACGGAACATTCTTCCGGGTCAATGTGGTCAATGGTGCTGCAATTGATGAGAAGCCTTGGACAAATCTTCGATAGTAGCCTGCTAACCCCAAGAAACTTCTGATTTCAGTCACACTGCTCGGTCTCTTCCAATCAACAACTGCTTCTATCTTGGCTGGATCAACTGCTAAACCTTCTTTTGAGATGATGTCGCCTAGAAAAGTGACTTGCTCTAACCAAAATTCACATTTACTAAGTTTTGCATATAACTGGTTGTCCCTCAAAAGCTGCAATGATGTCCTCAAGTGTTCTTCGTGATCTTCTCTACTCTTGGAATACACGAGGACGTCATCAATAAACACTACTGCCAAGTGGTCCAAGTACTGTGCAAACACTTTATTCATAAGGGCCATGAAGACTGCGGGTGCATTGGTCAATCCAAAGGGCATTACTAAAAACTCATAATGCCCATACCTCATTCGAAAAGCCGTTTTCTGCACATCCAAGTCTCTAACCCTCGACTGATGGTACCCAGACCTCAAATCTATCTTGGAAAAGTACGCTGCTCCTTGCAGTTGGTCAAACAATTCATCTATCCTAGGCAAAGGGTACTTATTCTTGACAGTCACTTGATTCAATTTTCCGTAATCAATACACATCCTTAAGCTTTCATCCTTCTTCTTCACAAATAAAACCAGTGCTCCCCAAAGTGAAACACTTGGCCTAATGAAACCCTTGTTCAACAATTCTTGCAACTGAAGTTTCAATTCTCCCAATTCTGTTGGAGCCATCCTATAAGGTGCAATAGAGATCGAAGTTGTCCCTAGAAGAAGCTCGATTGTGAACTCAACTTCCCTAATTGGTGGCAATCCCGGGATTTCTTCTGGAAAAATATCCGGAAATTCGCACACAACGGGGATTCCCTCCATCCCTTGGGACTGTTTATCCTCCGTGATAAATGCTATAAAAGCTTCACATCCACTTTGTATCAATCTATTTGCCTTAAGCACTGAAATAAATCCTACTCTAGTCGATTTTCTGTTTCCTTGAAACATCAATCCTGCTTGTTCTCCTTGCAATCTGAATGTTATGGTTTTGCTAAAACAATCCATGGTGGCATGATATGTTTCTAACCAATCCATGCCTAAGATGATGTGAAAATCATGCATGTCTAGCACAATAAGGTTGGCTGGTAGATTAACATCTCCTAACAAAACTGGACAGCTAGGGTAATAGGTTCTACACTCAACCTATTTTCCTACTGGTGTTGTAACAATCAAAATGTAATCCAGTTTGTTAGGATTTTTTGTATGTTGCTAATTTGATGAAAATACTATCACTATCAGTCAACTGATCACACACCCATTCATCATAGTTTGGACCTTGAAATCTGGACCTTAGACTTAAAAATGCTTTTGATTTTCAAAGGCTTCTTCCTGCATGTTTTAGAACTTAAAATGTATTTTCGATAGCCTAGTTCTTCGTGCATGGTTTTGAAAAATCAATCTGACATCGAGATTCATATTTTGCATACATTTCTCATTTTAAAACATATTGGCCTGGAGTTTAGGTCTTCATAAAACATTTTCTCAAAAAGTCAGATGGAACTCTTCTCAGGCCTGGGTACCCAGTCGACCGCGTCAAGCTCCAAGTCGACCAAGTAAACTAAAACAGTTTCTCAAAAAACCTGAAGAAACTTCTCAGAGGCCAGTGTGTTAGGAATTTTGTGTATTGCAATTTGATGGATGCATTATCATTTTAGCATCATTCGAATTTTCACACATGCATTGATTTAGAAAATCTTGAAATCTTGATTTACTCATGCATTGTTTTAAATCTTGTAAATCATATGTTTCATGCATGTTTTGATTGGGAGCATTTTAATTTGAAAAAGAACTTTTATGAATCAAGCTAGCCTATGTTTTAAATCTTTCAAATCATTTTAGGCTTTTATGTTTCATGATTTTAAAAGCACTTAGATTGAATTAAAATCATGTTTCCAAGCTTGATTTGATGGCGCAAAAGTCCCCTCAAAGAAAATCTTTGAAATATGCAATTTATGAGAATTTTGGTCCCTGGACCCGGTCGACCCGCAGTGTGGCCGGTGGACCGAGCCCATGGACCCGGTCGACCGGCCACACTGCTCGGTCAACAGCGAAAGAGCCGTTGCAGCTTTTTCTCAAACGGTCAGATTTATGACCGTTGAGCCCGGGTCGACCGAGCAATGTACCAGGTCGACCGGGGACACGTCAGAAGTCACTTTTTTACTATAAAATGAGGTTCATTCCCATGAGAAAAGTGTTGAACATTTTAGTCTTCTTTGAGGTATTTGGAGACAAAAAGAAAGGAGATGAACTAAGAGAGATCAAGGGGTCTAATGGAAAACTAAAGCTTGGATTAATGAAGTTAAATCTCTAAGTAAGTTTTACTTTTCATTATCATATGTTTCATGCTTTGTTTAAATTATTGGTAAATTAATTTTAGCATGTTAACTATGATGTGTTGAATCCATCACTTCTCTTAATCTTTGATTTAAGTTGGATTGGATTCTTCACCCTTGATTTCAAACCAAGTTTGTTTTAAAACTTTATAAAACATGTTTTGTCAAATCTTTTGATTTCTTTTATAACATGTTTCATTTACTTGGTTGAATCACATTACTGTTTTCATTCATTTGAACCTTAGTTAAATTAGTTTGGTTTTGAAAACAACATAGCACATGCATCACATGTTTAGACATAATTAATTTCATACAACTTGTGAGCTTTTGATTTTCATATCATCAACAAGTTAGTATTTTATACATGTGATTTGCATTTCACTTCAATCAAATCTTTTGTGTGCCTTAAACTTTTAAATGCATTAAGCAAGTATTGATTGGGCTTAATTTTAACTTGATTGAAGTTATCACACACACACATCATGAACATACACCTTTGCATTCATATAGTGTTTGTGTGAGTTAGATTTTCAATTTCATATCCGCCTAATTAAGAGGCATTGTAATTGAGCTTAAAATGTATCTCTTTGAGTGTTTGTGTAGACACTTCCTTGAGAAGAAATCTTTATCTTGTAGAGGTTATTGCTTAGCCTTTGAAAAGCATCTTGTAAAGGTTATTGCTTAGCCTAGAAAAGCACATTGATAGGTTGTTGTTTAGCCTAGAAAAAAAACATCGTTGTAGAGGTTATTGCTTAGCCTTTTTCAAAAGCATAAATAGTGGAAATCCGGTGGGGTGTTGGAACACAAGCCGGTAGTAGATGTAGGCATTGAGGCCGAACCACTATAAATCATTGTATAGTGGTGATTATTTTGTTTAAGCTTCCGCATATTTTATGTTAATCATCACATGTGACTAGTTGTTTGTTAAGTAATTAAAATTGGCCATAATTAGTCATATAGTGTAGATCACCCTATTCACCCCCCCTCTAGGGTAAGGATCCCGGACTTTCAATTGGTATCAGAGCCTCGTGCTCTATTTTAGGATCAAGTGTTTTGGAACTCTTGATTAGGTGTAAAAACCTAGAGTCAAAACCCTAGTATTGTATTTTCATGAAAATCATTAGAATGGATTCCACTATGTTAGATTGTTTAGATTCATGTGTAAATTCCTCTAGACCCCTCCTTCTTCCATCCTTTGGAGATTCAAACCTTGAAATTAATGAATCTCAATTTGAATTAAAAGAGGAAGAAAATGATGAAAATGAAGATGACCTTCAACAAGCCTATGAGGAATTATATACATTGTCCATAGAGCTTGATAAGAAAA
>QPKB01000734.1:0-21226 GCA_003546025.1 Camphora micrantha
ATTTTAGTTCATCATAATTAAGATCTAAGTGCTTACTGATCACTCTGATTGGACCCAAATCAGACCAGATTAAATAGTATCATCAATTATGCTAATATCCAATTAAATTGGCTTGATACTCAATCAAGAGAATCGTTCAAAGTGTTTATCTGACTGTTAGTTAATTGATATAGTGGGGATCTGTATCTACTTGGTCAGATTGAGGTCTGACTCGTGATTGGGCCATAAAAAAGGGCAATAGGGGGCCAAGGAAAATGTGGGTCAGATTGATGTACTAATTAGACGGTTATCACTGGTGTAGTTGACCCATAACATATTCATAAATAAACGAATTAAGGTTCAAAACCGATCCTCGTACCTAAATTTATGTTCATACTGGTTCTTAGAGAAGGTCTAGTGTGACCTTCCAATCTAGACTTTCTAGGCATGATGTGGAGTGTCCGAAACTTTGATCAGATACATCTGATTAAAGTTTGGTAACCCTAAAAGAATCTCTATCCGCTAGATAAAGCAGATTTGAGTGTGTAATTTTAACTCTAATTAGCCTCGCTTTTTGATGAGTTAGGAAGATCTGAAGTAGGGGTGGTCTGATGAGAACCATTTGGAATCTTATTTTGATAAGTTCGGGCTCATCTAATGTGAATCTTCAATCCGCTTTTACTATGGGAGCCCTCTTACTTAGAAAGATACTGTTCATGGTTTGGATTTCACTTTAGAAATATTGAACTTGGATTATTGAAGGGGAAATACTACGATTGTACGCTTAATGAGACTTTAGGACCCCTACTTTTTATGATTGGGCATCTTAGAATATTAATCTCAGCATGCGAGATAAGAATTTAAGTAAAATGTGGTACATATGAGAAGTCATCTAAGCATAATATGTTGCATGGAAATAAATAATGTGATACTTATGTGTTTGTGAAATTGATCGTAAAAACATGTTAAGCATGTGTGGATATAAGTAATATGATACTCTAATTTTGTGAACGTATAAAGGCTTGATCACGGAACCCACGTATTTTGTGAAGCCAAATATATGTGGATCATGGGATAACACGTGTTTTGTGAATCCAATATGCAGACTAGAAGCAGATTTAAGGGTTCCAAGAAAACCATTGGCTACTGTGTGGGGGCATTTCTGTAATGCTGAGATAAGTCTTGGTTTCAGTAAATGTACCAACTAGGTTTATCTTAATCTCAGTTTGGTAGCAATACCACTTTTGTACCGAACTTGAGCTAACTTCGGTAAAAGTACCAGCTGGGCTTGTCTCGGTCTAATACAGCTCGGTAATAGTGCCGATCATGGGCAGTTCGGCAGCAGTGCGAAGATGTGTCCATAATAAGGCCCTCAGTTCGGTTCGACTGACCGAGATGGGTATTAAATGTCAATCAGCATTAATAAAAGTATGGCTACGTTGCAGAACGTGCTGACACATTAGTAATTATGCAGAAGGTCAAGGTATGGTCCGATGAGACAGTACTTCCACCTACCTCCACTGAGGAAACTAGGTATGGTCCGATGGGACAGTATCTCCACTACCTCCACTGAGAAGGGATCTGAGGTGACCACCGCTTATATATATGCAAGAGGTGAATCCTAGAAAGGTATGCTTACATTCACGTTGATACTCACATTCTCACTCTCTCTTTCACTCATCCTCTGCTTAGTGTTTGCACTAACTTAGGCATCGGAGTGCCTTTGCTGATAGCAGTCAGGGGCCTCTAACCTTTGTCTTTCCTTCCATTTTAGGTCTCAGGCATTCAATCTTCTTGAAGAAGCTTAACAGCAATCTTACGAATTTTATAATCGTTTAATCAAGTCCGTAGTTTTTAAGCACTTACAGCTATATATATATATATATTCGATTGAATCCCTATTGCAGAAGTGAATTGATGGGACACCAAGGAAGCTGTGCTCAAGACCCATATTGTGGCCGACACGATCACAGCCACAAAATGTTATTGGTTGGATCAGCACCGGAAGAACAATCTTAAGCATTGACCACCCTTTCCACGTCAAGAAACTCATGATGCAAATCTGTATATTAACACATGCTGGGCAAACGTCAATGTTACCAATGATCAAGGTAACCTTTTCAATGTGATAACTTACAATGGAAATGATAGAATAATGATTGGAGATGGTTCAAGACTAGGGATGTAAATGGATACCCGATTCTCCGATTACCCGAAGGTTCCGACCTGTTAAAAACCGGGTTTGGGTCCTTATTTAGGCCCCGATAAGTAAATGGGTCCGGGTCCGGTTCCACCTTGGTTTGGACCCGTGGACCCGAGACCCGATATATTACATCAATTTTTGAAATTCTCTCCTATAAATCATATTTTTTTTAATATCATTCTCTACCTAAACCTGGACCCAGATCTAGACCAGTCTCTTATATGGTTCTGGTTCCGGTTCCGAAGCCAAGAAATCAGTTCTGAAATCGTTCCGGGTCCGGATCCAGTTCCACCTTCTTCTTAACGGTTCTGGTTCCGGGTCCACCATGGACCCGGACCAGAACCGACCCGTTTACAACCCTATTCAAGACTCAACATTTCACATGTTGGAAACTGTTCTCTTAAAATTGACTTTTGGTGACACGTAGCTAAATGGATATTTTGTTAGTACTAGAAATTTATAAAAGGAACGCTATCTCTCAATTTGGAAAAGATAACTTGTGTTTTTTTTTTTTTTTTTTAGTTTTATGACACTGGTTGTCTTATAAAGAAATGAGCCATGTAAGGGTGGACCTATGTGATAAGTATATGGGGTCGAGCGGCATAGGCGGCGCTACATGGATTTCAGTGGGGTCTATTGACCGCACTGGGATCTGGAAGAATATTAAAAAAAAAAAAACTCTTTAATGAATTAAAATTATGGGAAGCTTTTGACCCCATTCAATGCCTAAGTTAATGGGCAATTTGTCTACCAAAACAAGAAAAAAAAACTAATGGGCCCAACTTTTATTTTTTTTAAAGAAAATTCCCTTTTTTAGACATTTATTGGTTAGTCTTCATTTACCTTAACTTAACCTCTAAATACGGCATTCTCCCCGTATTAGAAGGAGAAAACCCTAATATTATCAAAAGTAGATGATAGATGTTGATAAAGGAGAAAATGAATTTGAGGGATTCGGCGAGAGGTCCCTCAAAGTATGATTTTTTTTGCAAACAGTCCACAAAAAAAAGTCTTGCAGCCAAGGGTCCTCTAACACATTCCTAACCTAATATGTCTAATTTATCTTTTCTTTAAATCATATCCCATGATTGGTGGGATATCCCATTAATAATAGTCAACTACCATTTAATGGGCCACGATTAATGGAATCTCATTAATGAGTTTTTCAATAAATTCTAAAAACACACAAATAAATTTCAAAATAACGTAAATGAATTTCAAAAAATGCAAATAAACTTAAAAAAAAGCAATAAATTTCAAAAGAACGCAGATAAATTTAAAAAGACACAAATAAATTTCAAAAGATATAAATAAATTTCAAAAGATGAAAATCAAGTTCAAAAGATCCAAAATAAATTTCAAAAGACTCGAATAAAATTTCAAGAGACGTAAATAAAATTAAAAAAATGCAAATAAATTTAAAAAACCTCAAATACATTTGTCAAAACTAAGATAACCCAATTTTCCAAATTAGCGAACAATGTGCCAAAAAACTCAAGTCTTTTTTGTCAAAAACTCAGTTAAATTTATTTCAAAAAATACAAATAAATTTTAAAAGACACAAATAAAATTCAAAAATACAAATAGATCTAAGAAAATACAAATAAATTTGCCAAAAACACAGAAAGATTTGTTCAAAAACTCAGTTAATTTTTTTTAAAATGAAGATAAATTTGTTAGAAACTCACCTATATTTTTTAAAAACTAAAATAAATTTGCCAAAAACTCCAATAGATTTATTCTAGAACTCAGATAAATAGCCAGAAACTCGGATAAATTTGTCTAGAACTCAGAAAAATTTGTCCAGAACTCAAATAAATTTATTCCGGAAGTCAGATAAATAGCTAAAAACTCAAATAGATTTGTCCAGAACTTAGATAAATTTGTTCAAAACTCAAATAAATTTGTTCTAGAAGTCAGATAAATAGCCAAAAACTCAGATAGATTTGTCCAAAACTCAAATAAATTTGACAAAAAACACAGAACTCAGATAAATTTGAGTTTGACCAAAATGGGGATGGACTTTTGGATTGGGCCAAGTCGAACCAGACCTGGAACCAACCCGCCCAAACTGACCCGAACACAACCCGGAACCAAACCCAAATCGGTATTCTTCTCCAAATAGAACTGGTTTTTCTTCCTTAGGTTTCTGTAACCAGAAACGATGAAAACGCTGCTCCTTCCATCTTCGACCACGGCACAACAGCTGCGATGATCGTCACGGCGGTCCGCTCCTTCTTCGGCGAAGGGAAGTGCAACAAACCTAAGAATCTTCTCTATTCATCTTCTGGTTCGGTGACGATGGCAGCGATGATGGCAGCCCTTTATGCTTCAAGTCAGGTCCGCAATCCGGAATCAAGAGCCCCTCTCCGGCGATGGCAATGGACACCAGATCTACTCCGATGGTCTGCAGCCTTCAAAACCGATCCCAGACTTGTCTGCCGAGCGTCTACAACTTCTTAATTCTGAACAAATACGATCAATGTGGCCCTCTCGAGATCGAAACCGATCTCTCTCCTGTTCTTGCAATGAAGATCCACGTGCAGAAATCCGGATAGAAGAAGTAGAAGAGGGCGAATGGAAGATTTAAAATATCAAAATTTTAAATTTTATGCCTAATCAGTTAAAAGGGCAAATCAATCATGAAAATGTATAAGGTGGCATGTCTAGGGACCTCTCTCCATAAAGTGACGTGTCTAGGGACCTCTCACCGAAATATGTCCAAGCTGCATGGACTACAGGCCAGAAATGAAAAGTTGATGAACTGGAGGCCTTACAAGTCCTTTATGAGGGACCTTTCGCTAATTATCTCAACAAATTTATTTGATTTGTAGAAGATAAGCCTTTTGTTGACCACACTGACTCAGATTTCTGGAGCTGCCACTGTCGGCCGGCCGCCCTATATCAGCTCAGAAAATCCCCGAAAACTAATAATGAGCCCCTGGGCATGCCTATGTATCTAGAAAATGCTGCCCCACCGTAAAATGTTTTTCGCATCTACCCCATAAACTAAAAACAACAGTTTCACCTATGGGCCCACTTATATCCGGTATACGTTAAAACACTTATTTGGAAAGTGTGGCCCCTATGACACATGTTGAAATATATAATATAATAAAACTAGAAAATTAGGGTCATACAAGCATTATATTTTAAAAAAAAAAACTAAGATAGAGAGTCTTCAAGGGAGTCTTGTTGAAATAAAGTTCGATAACACTTAAAAACCGTCTCCTTGTATAAATGATAAGTGCTTCGGAGTAAGAATAAAATACGGAAACCAAAGAACCCATCAAACCAATACCATATTCTATTATCCCAGGTCCAATCGTATAGAGATCTCCATCTGAGTCGGTACCACTGTTGGATTAATCGTTTGATAAAAAAGTAAATATACATAAAATTGTGTTAATCACATTTTTCTTTAAATAGTTAATCGAACGATTGGATTTATTCTGAATCTGGATATCATATACATTTGAAGGCCTTTATTGTAAAGGACTTCAGTAAATGGGCTCCAGATAGTGTGATCTTATATACACAAATTAACTGCAAGTGCATGGCCACCCTCTTGTGACAATAGCAAATACGTTTCGAACCCACAGGACTGAATTAAGAAACCTACTTAATTAATTAAGGAACTAACACGACGAACTTGAGAGAATGTAAAGCAACCAACCGAGAATAAAAGCAAGCAATTAATAAAAATAAACATGACCAATTAATGATATTGATTATACCGTAGGAATCCACTAAGCATTTTACACCCATTTTAATTAAGAAAACCCTAAGTCCTAACTTTTTCTCATTCTTTTCTTTAGATCAAAATCAAATCAATGCATTTTGATATGGATGATTTAACGTTAAAGTCCTTTCTCTCTTTTTAGAGAAATCATTTTATCAATTACAAATTCCAAAGGCCAAGACCTTCTTCACTTCATAAAAGAACTAAAATCATTTAAGCATTACCTATCAAACATAAGCATAACCCATCAAATGAAACTGTGTTCTAAGCATGACCTATCAAACATAAGTATATATAATTAAAAATGATATTTTATTTTTTGAAAATAAAATACAGAAGTTACCTATTGGTATGAAGATAGATCTAATAACATTCAAACATAAACATATGAGGAACAAGAAAAGATCAATTTAAATAAACAGAGGAGAAATACTTACTTCATCCCAAGCCTCAATCAGGAGTCTAGCCAGCTATTGCAAAGAAAAATAACTGATTTTTCATTAACATAGTCTTTAATACAATCTTTATTAACCCCCCCGAACCTTAAATAGTTTCCTTCTTGGACTCCACTTGGCTTTGTTTACACTCCAAGCAATCCTCCTATCTTATCAATTAGAGATAATTAGTGAAAAGTCCCTTATAGAGGTCTTGTAAGGCCTCAAGTCCATCAACTTTTCCTCTAAGGCCTGTAGTCCATGTAGCTTGGATATATTTTAGTGGGAGGTCCCTAGATACGTCACCTCATGGAGAGAGGTCCCTAGACACGCAACCTCATACATTTTCATGACTGATTTTCCCTTTCAACTGATTAGGTATAAAATTTTAAAATTTTAAAATTTAAATCTTCCATTCTCCCTCTTCTTCTTCTTCAATCCGGACATGGACATTGACGGATTAGATTTCAACAGTTTAGATCGATCTCTGTTTTTTTTTTCGGAGGACGAGATCGGGGTTTTTTTTCCAGAGAAGTAGCATCGACAAACGCTGCTGCTTCCTTAGCCCACACGCCGTAGCTGGAGAGGAAGAAGAAGACCCCTACAACCTTGCCCAGGTTTTGTTGCAAACTTGCAAAACACGAAACGAAGAAGAAGACGATCTTCTGCGCCATCGCCGGATTTCCTGCGCCACCGCCGTTCGTGCGTGTCGCCTGAGAAGGGGGATCACCACCGGACAACTGTTGACACCAAAAAATGTCACTATGTCCCCTTTAACACAAAAGCTACATGAGCCACATCCTGCCATAAATAGGAAGACGCCACTTCAAGCACCAGATCTTGTCAGAATCAAACCAAAAACTACAAGATCCTTCAAAGCAGCCAAAAGAAGGGTACACATGAAGTTTCGGGCCATTTCGACATCATTTGGCCTAAACTTCACTCCTCCGACAGCCAGCAGGAGCTCCCGGCAGCGACAGTGTTGAAAACTTCAAAACTTCGATCAGAGCCTACGGATGGTCTCAAAATACCCTCCAAAAGGCCCCCTGCCAAAATTTCAAGTCAAACGGACGACGTCAAAAACAGGCCTGCCGACGGCGGAGCACCCGGAATCATGGCATCAAAATTGGAGCTAATGGATCATCTTAAAATGACTCTAATAGGTCCCCTGTCAAGTTTTAGGTCAAACGAACATCGTTTGGCCTAGTTTCAAAGCTCGGCGTTGTCCTCGAGGTGAAATTAAGGCGAGCGTTTGCGGGACCCCAAAAGGCTTCAAAACTAAAACCAAAGCTCATGGTTGGTCTTACTTACTACTCAGGAGGCTCCGTGTCAAATTTCAGGTCAATCGGACATTAGTTGACCACAAGTCAAAGCTCGGCATTTCTCTCATGGCGAAATCAAGGCGAGCATTTGCGGGACCCCGAACGGCTTCAAAACTCAAACCAAAGCCTACGGTTGGTCCTATCTACTGCTCAAGAAGCTCCACGTCAAATTTCAGGTCATTCCGACATCGTTTGGCCTAGTTTCAATGCTTGACAAAAAAATCGGCAAAACCGCACAACAAAGTCTTTGGCTTTCCAAAAAATAGGAAACTTTGTGCTTCGATTTGCGTGGCTTCTCGTCGGGTTTTCTTCAAGAGAATCAGGCTAATAAATGAGGGGAAATGTCAGGAAAAATACAGAAGAAAAAAGAATGAAAAAAGATCAAAAAACGGCGAAGAAACGGCGACCATGGCCCAGGGTCGCCGGCCCATGGTCGCCGGCGACCATGGAAATTCGCCGGCGCGAATCGGCCCAAAAATCGCCGGAAGACCTTTTTTTCGGGTCCTTTTCGCGTTTCGAGTTGATTGGCCCCTATGATTTTTCCAAAATCTGATTTTCGTGCATGAAATCCGTCGATCTTCGTCAACATCACGGATTCGCCGCCGAAATCATTGGATGATCATTAGATGCCTCGAAATCGCCAACCGACCGACAAAGAAAGCACACTTTCTGCCCGCCCGATCGTGAAATCGACAGGACAGATGTTGCCGGCACGTTGACATTAATCAATGTCTGAAATTGCATCGCCATCCGACATCAAACAACATGTGGATCCACCGGCGGTCATCGCAAGAAGAATTCCAAAAGATGCGGCGCGGCCCGCGACTCTTCAAGCGACTTGGCGACCAATTAATGAGGTTAAATGATCCGTTTTATGACAAGTTAATGCGGTCATTAACTCATTATTTTGGACGGCCCAATCAAAAGCAAGCAAAGGGGAGTTATAAGTCAAAGGATTTATGGCATTAAAGCCATGAAACTCCTCCCATGATGGGGATTAAAAGCAATTAAAGGCTCATTATTCTCCATCGGCCAATCAGATTCAAGGAAAAAGGAGTTACAAAACAAGTAATTTAAAAACTTGTAACTCCTCCCATTATGAGTATTAATGCATTCAATGCTCATAAACCCTCCTAAATGGCTACCAAAGGCCTATAAATAGGAGGGCATTCCAAAGGGAAAGGATCTAGCTCTCACTCTCCCCCCCGACAAAGACAAAAAAATCCAGAGCCCCTGCAACTCTGCTGCAAAGACCACCAAAAGGTGATTGAAGCACCTTTGGGGGGCCACCCCCCCAAGGACCTCCCTTCTTCTACCAACATGGCTAAAACGTGGCTTTTCAGCCCGTTTACTTAGCTTTTTATCGGATATAAGACATTCTCTTGGTCTTTGTCCTTTAAAAATCTGAGGTTAAAAAAGCCAAGCGAAGAATCCAAGCATCGTGTTCTCATCTGCATGGACGATGGAGGAGCCCATACATGACTCGCGACCGTCGATCTGAACGTGTCCCCACAATCGAATGAGAAGTCAGATTCCTTTTCTTGATTTCTATTGTACTTTATTTTTTCTCTTTAGAGACAAAAGTCACAATTCTTGTCTTTCATAATGGATAAGACTTGTAAATCACCTTTTACGGCAAAATCGCCTTTCACGGCAACAAATGAAATCGCCTTTCACGGCATTAAAAAAAAAAAAACCCTTTTGTCTCTTTTCTTAAAATATGTGTGCAATAGAAACTAGAAAAAGTTTCATTTCCCCTTTCTACTTGTGAAGGTGGATCTTCGGATCACCATTCTTAAATTCCAAGTAGAAAAGTGAAATTGGCATACCCGTACAAAAAAAAAAAAGAAAGATGTTGATACCCTTTATCTTTTCTTCTCCTCCCCTCCGCCGTACCCCGAAAGACCCGGGGCGGAGGCAGCGGGAGAGAGGGAAGAATCGGGTCCATCAAGCTGGCATACCCGGTGGGACACGTTCATTTGAGAACATGAACTTTGATTCTTTGGCACTTTTCTAGTTGGTGGCCAATGTTGAATCTTGCAAAAAAAAAAAAAACATGAGATGGGATTTTTTTTTTCGGAAATTTCTTTGTTTAAGTCTATTTCCAATCTTTCTCCTTCTCGAAAAAAAAAAAAATCTTCTCTTGTTCTTTGGATTCAGATCTGAGAAATCTCGATCTCCTCCCCTTTAGACTCAGTGCCCGCAGAAATGTTTGAGCACGTTTTCAGATTGGGAAAGGGACCGTTTGCTCTCTTTGATGAGTTCGAAAAAAAAATCTGATTTCAAACTTGTCAGATTTTCAAAAAAAAAAACTCCTTTCTTTTGGATCCAAATTTGAGAAATTTTGGTCTTTGCCTTTCTGACTTAGGGCTCGCAGAAATTGTTTGAGCCCCTGTTCAGACTGGGAACAGACCATTCGCTCTCGCTGATGAATCCATCAAAAAAAAAATCTGATTTCAAACTTGTCAGATTTTCAAAAAAAAATTCTTCTTTCTTTTGGATCCAAATTTGAGAAATTTTGGTTTTCTTTTCCTTTCTGACTTAGGGCTCGCAGAAATTGTTTGAGCCCCTGTTCAGATTGGGAACGAACCATTCACTCTCTCTGATGAGTCCACCAAAAAAAAAAAAAATGGGGATGCACTTGAGAACACGAAAGTTTTACCGATTGCGTTCTTTAATCGAGGTTGATCCAAGAAAAGCCTTGTCCAGAGTTTGGAGACAGCTAGGCTGTTCTAGGTAAGGGTCCTCCAAACGGGTTCATTAAGTAATCCTACCCTTACCCGGGAGCTAGTCTATCAACATTGGTTTCATAAGAACGAATCGTGAGAACTCGATGTATTCTCAAACCCTAAAAAGTTTTTCATCGATTTTTGGTTCAAATTTGAGAAATCTTGATCTCTTCCTTTTCAGACTCTGTGCTCGCAGAAATGTTGAGCACGTGTTTGAACTGGAACATCATTTGCTCTCTTTGATGAATCCGATACTGACTTTCAAAAAAAATCTTCAAAAAAAAAACTTCTATCACGTCTGGGTTCAAAATCGAGAAATCTTGACCTCTTCCTCCTCGGATTACTGTGCTCGCAGAAATGTTGAGCACGTGTTTGGGTTGGAACGTCATTTGCTCTCTTTGATGAACCTGATCCTGACTTTTCTAAAAAGAAAACAACTTCCGTCATTGTTAGGTCCAGATTCGAGAAATTCTGGTTATTTCCTTTTCGGACTCTGTGCTCGCAGAAATGTTGAGCACGTGTTCGGATCGAAGTGTCATTTGCTCTCCTTTATGAACCCAACCTTGACCTTTCAAAAAAATCCCATCTCGTGTCCATTTCAAGGATGCGATTTACAACATCTGTGCCTAGCGGTGCTAGTACGCCCTCTTGGGTCTACTGTATTCGCGACCGACACATTTGTACTCCCAACCTTATATCATTTTACCTCGAGTGAGCCTCGCTCCTCGGTAATCTGAATTAAGGTTCACAATTGCTTCTAGCAGTCACTGGAACGCTCACTCTGAGCCTTTCATACCTGCGTTTAGAACAATTGTATACTCTATGGCTTTTTGCCTTCTTCATCTTGCTTGGGCCGGGCCTTGTCCCCTCGAGCAAATTGAAAAGAAAAAATCATAGTTTATTTCCATTTATGATCACCACATTCTTGTGATTACTAATGGATCCGGTCTTGTTTCAGAAAGGTTTTTCAAAACTAACATGGCAGCTTCGTTGACAATCACCTTCGACGAGAACAAGTACCAGCTAATGCTTCAAGAGAAGCAAAACGAACGCGCTCCTAAGCGCCTCGCTAGCGGCCGAAGTGTCACTTCCTTCGGTAACACACAAGACACCGGGTCGACCTCCTCTCCTCGGTCCATCGTCTTTGGGTCGCTGGGACCTTTCCCACTTCCCGCAGAAGAAACAACTCCTGCCAAGAAGCAGAGAACCGCCCCTGGGCGCGTCACTACCGTGACACCAAGGGCAACCGCCAAGAAGACTGAAGCCCGCGACAATCCCGCGGAACCTCAGCCTGCAAGAAACCAGGTCTACCTCAAGACTTGGTCTCCAAGACCTTCTCCAAAACAAAGAAGGTCCCAAAGATCTGCAAGGCCAGCATACCTGGCCTCGCTCAAGGAGAACCGGTTCTACCCTCTCTCGTACACGAAAGAGGAGAAACCAGCCCTCCACCAAACAAAATCCACCCAGCACGAGCCGGCTTATTCCTATAAGCCCAGGATCAAGTCGTGCATCATCAGGCCTCAGCGAGAACCTGTAAAGGCCTGTATTCCCGCAACTCGGCCCTTCATCTCAACAGGGGCCAAGCTCGCCAAATTTAAAGCTTCGCTGCGACAGGCTAAGGACCGCGTCCAGATCCTGTCTTTACCGAATTACAAAGAAGACAAGCTCGGCTGCTGCGTGCGAGGGACCACCTCCTTCGTGGCTAGAGCACAGCCCGTGCTAACTGAAGCTCAAATCTCTCGTCGTATGCGTCGCCGCGCGGCGTATCGGCAAAAGTGACTAGAGAAGCAAAGAGCTCAGCACTCCACGCTCCAGGTCTCTCAAAAATGGGTCGAAAAAGAAGCACCCAACCAAGTTGCTACTGTCCATATGGTTAGCAAAACCAGAAGGCGCCAGAACTCAGCAACAAAAATCCATGTCAAGCGACCGGTGACTCGCAGCGTCTCCCGGGCGCGAAGACATAGTGAAGATTCTCCCACTCCTTCAAGTCAAGGACACTGGAGCAATCACTCTTCGAGCTCTTCATCCAAAAGAATGAGCTCCAGCTCAGTCACCAAAACGATATCCTCATTCGACTCTCGAAAGATGAACGTCTTAGTCACAAATGCTGAGCAGCCTCCGCCGCAAGATGACTTAGCCACACGCATCCAGCAGCTGGAGCAGGGACAACAGAGGATAGAAGCTCTCATGGAGAACTTACTTCTTACCCTCCAACGTCCACTGAATAATGAAGCTCCTCCAAGTCACCACGAAGAGGAGATAAATGAGTCACGCGCCCTTACCAAAAAGGACGTCGACGATATCCTCGCCAAAGCAAAGGAAGAGGATTCACTAAAGGAACACGGAATCAAGCCACCATATCCCTTATGGATGGACTCGGTACCGTTTCCTACCAAATTCAAACAGCCCACTCTCCAAACATATACGGGGAAGGGCTCGGCTAGACAACATGTCATCCATTTCAAGATCCTGACGGGAGCCATCGCGGATCAAGACGCCCTCAAGATCCGTCTCTTCGCAAGCACCCTAAAAGGTATGGCCTTTGATTGGTACTCCACTCTTCAAGAGGACTCTATCCAAAACTGGGCCATGATGGAGACACGCTTCCTAACTCACTTCAAAGGTGAGGATCATCCTGTGACTATGGCTCAACTCTGCAGCCTAAAACAGGGAGAGAATGAGTCGACATACGACTACATTCACAAGTGGAAGTCAATGGCGTACAAATGTTCAGACCTACTGCCACAAGCGTCGCTGGTCGACATCTGCCGTAACAACATGAGAGCAAAGATACGCTCCATGATTATCGGCAACAAATCAAAGAATCTGGGAGAACTCCTAGAAGCATCAATGGAGGCTGAGACGGTGATCAAGGACCTCAGCAGTCAGAAATCATCAAAGAAGGAGCCGACCGCCATTGCAACCTCGAAGCAAAAGAAAAAGGAGGTTCTCAATGTGCAAACCAAGTCAGCTCCGCAGCCACCAAAGAAAGCTGAAAACAAAGGTGCAGGTAAGAGACCTGAACTCTCTGATGCCTTCAAAGAACGAGTAGAAAAGAAATACCCGTTCGATGAAGATGTCGAAGAAATCTTTGAGGCTCTCTTGGCAAACGGGAAGCTCACCCTGCCTGAACCCAAAAGACCAGGAGATGTTGGCAAAACCAACGATCCCCGGTACTGTCCATACCACCAGATGATCTCGCATCCTCTCAACCAATGCTTCGTTGTGAGAGAAAAGATCAACGAGATGTGGAAAAATGGAGTCATCACCTTTGACAAAAACTATGGGTCGGCCTCCGTCAACATGGTGTCATATGGACAAACACAAAAGTCACCAAAGAAGGTCACTACTTCCTTCAAAGTGATAAAAATGGCTCAAACATCCCAAGAGCTAGTCCCGTGCCCAACACCAGATGGACAGCCCATATGGGTACATCCCGATCTCCTGGAAGATGAAAACTGGGAGATCGTCAAAACAAAGCCGACCGCTCGACAGCGAAGGCAAGCCAGGAGACAACTCCGCAAGCTTAAACAGCAGGAGAAAGCTCAACCAAAACAAGAAGTTCCTGAAAAGACAGAAACTTCCCCTACCCCTTCATTGGGGGCAGCAGAAAAGTCTCCTTCCGAGACTTCGAGGCCAGCAAGGAAATTCACCCTTAGTGATTTCATGCCATTACTACTAAAGACTGAAGACATGCAGGGGGCATTATACTCTTGCAATTCAGTAATTGGATTCCCCATGGATGGGTATGAGTCCAGTGACACCGCCGGTGACACCGATGAATGGGAGGAATCCCTCGAAACAGGAGAATACCTCCCCGACGAGGAATGGATCCCCGAATCCCACCTCATGCCGGTGATCTGGTATAACCCTTTACAACCACAGGGATCTTGGTCTGATGATGAAAGAGACCAAGAGGTTGTTCAGGAAAATGCTGTTGACACAGCACCTGCCAATGCTCCGGTAGAACCCGATCAGGAGGAACCACAAGGAGCAGATGAAGAAGAAGATCTGGCTCCCACGCCTGATCTCGAAGAATATGCAAGGATCTTGCAGCGTCTTGCCATAGAGCAAGGACAAGATCACGTCAATCAGCTTCATCGCAATCCAGAACCGGTGGTCCCGGAAAATCTACAGGAGTCCCCTCCAGTAACTCCTGAAAATGAAGAAAACTGCTGGGTGGATGATCCCCTTACATCAGAGGATGAATCTGACTCCCAACAATCTGTTCCGGAGACGTTTCCTATTGCTTGCAATGCGATAGTTCGAAACGACAGCGCCTCTGGAGCTTCATCTGCCGAGGCCACAAACTCCCATACTACATCAGGTAGTATATCCTCTGATATTACTACCTCGGAAATGGCATCTTCTCAACCTTCGTCTTCCGAGACTGTCACATCAGAGTACAGACCTCTTCTGGCTGACTACCTTGAAGACGTCTCTACCGATGAAGTCTACCCAGTCAACTGGTCCCAGATGCCCAACCTCATGGGTGATGTCTGGACCAATGAAATTGTAAACAAAGAAGACAAATTGCTGGACGCTGTTCAGGACTTGTTCCCAGAAAATGCTCCATGCAATGCAATCACTGAGGATGGTAATGTTGACACGGAAGCATCTTCAACAAATGAAAAGGATCAGCCCCTCAATCCCAAGGGTGGACTTCCGAATGAAGAACCGTCTCCAGAAGCTCTCGAAGTTGGTAAAGGTACCCGCTTTGGCCGGGATTACCACAAAAACTACAATCTAACTTCTTCTTCTTATGTAAATCCTTCGGGACAGAATGTAAACGCCCCAAGTGGCAACAATAATGAGAATGCAGGCCCTAAGGAGGCTTTCAAGTACGACTTGATTGAGCACTTTAGACACATACCTGCACGTCTGCACATCCTAGACTTATTACGAATGTCTCCCCAAACTCGTGATAGTCTCATTTCAGAACTGCAAAGACTGAATGCGGATGTCGACAAGCATGCCCCACAAGTCCTACAAATTGAAATGGACTATAGGGTTAAAAAATCAAATACCTCCTCAAAAGGAGAAAAGAAGAAGACTGAGGGATCTTGCAATGATTGCCTCTCAGTTCAAAAAGCAGCAAGTGCAACTATCGCCTTCACTAAGGAAGACCTCCTACTAGGCGAAACAAAGCACAACCGGCCCTTATACTTTACAGGGTACATCAAAGAGATGCCGGTACACAGAGTACAGATCGATCCGGGTTCTGCCCTCAACCTCATCTCTGTTTCGGCACTCGAAGAGCTGGGCATCCCGCCTAGCAAGCTGAGTCACACATCCGTGTCTATCTTTGGATACGATGGAAGCGCTCAGAGGCCCATCGGCAAGATTAGGTTCAAGTTGCAAATCGGTGATCTTATCTCTGAAGTCACTGTATATGCAATAAAGACCCCCTCATGCTACAACATCCTTCTCGGACGCCCCTGGATACACGAGAGTGGTGTTGTTCCTTCAACTCTTCATGAGTGCATCAAGTTTGTTGGCGACGACGGCTTGGTACATCGGGTATTTGCGGACAAAAAGCCTTTCAAAGGAAAAGAAGTCCATTTTGCAGACTCGCAGATGTACAAAGATGAAAACGAAGAAAAGGAGAAAGAAATAGCATCCTTTGCCGAAAGTCTCCAGAAAGATAAAGGCAAGGCTCCTCAGTAATCACCGGAAGAAAATCAACCATCCGGCAAAACCAAGGCCCTCAAGTCTTCAAAGCTGCTGGTGATCACTACCAAGGCAAAGAAGACCAAACAAAAGCCTGGGGGCAAGTTTGTCACCTCCTTTGTGTCTATTATGCAAGACACAGATTCGGATTTAGAGACAGAAGACGATACGTCGTCAAGCCAAGCTGATACTCAGCAAGCTCAACCTGCTCTCACTCCATTGGAGGCACCTGCTGGCATAGACGATCCAGCATCAGCTTCCTTCGTTGTTCCGACAACCTCACCAGAAGAAAAGCCGATCTTTTTCCACAGGTCGGTGGCTTCTTCATCAAACTCTTCCCTTGAGCCTTTCCAAAACGAAGGTATGCCACAACTATCCTTGTATAGTCCAATGGCGCAAGCTATCATGAAGAAAATGGGCTATGACGCTCGAAATCCATTCTCCCGCCTAATGAAAAAGGGTGTGGACTTTGTCTGGGATGCTGAATGCGAAACTGCGTTCCAAGACATCAAGTCATACCTGACCAAACCTCCAGTACTGGCTGCCCCCACAACTGGAAAACCATTTATCTTGTACACAAGAGCCCTCGACCACTCTTTGGGAGCTCTACTTGTACAAGGAAATCATGAGGGAAAAGAAGCTGCTCTATACTATCTCAGCCGCATGCTGGTAGGTGCAGAGCATCGCTACTCTCCAGTCGAAAAAGAATGTCTTGCAGTGATGTTTGCTGTACAAAAGCTACGTCACTATCTGCTGTCCAACACAGTATACCTGATCTGAGGATCAATCTCCTGAAGGTCCTTGTCACAAAAGCAGGTTCCCTCAATGCCCGACTGGCAAAATGGTCTATCCTCCTGTCACAATTTGATATTAGGTATGTACCACAAAAAGCAATCAAAGGTCAAGCTCTGGCAGACTTTCTTGCAGAGCATCCATTGCCTGAAGATTCTCCACTCAGGGATGATCTCCCAGACGAGTCGGTCTACAACGTGGAGGCCTCCTTATCAAATACTTCCTGGGATATGTACTTCGACGGTGCAACCAAGACAAGTGAAAAAGGAAATCAAATATCAGGGATTGGCATCCTCTTTGTTAGTCTCGACAAATACATGATTCCACACGCCTTCTTGCTACTGGAACCATGTTCAAACAATGCAGCTGAGTACCAAGCCCTGATTGTAGGATTGGAACTCGCCCTCGAATCCGGCATCACAGTGCTAGAAGCCTTCGGGGATTCTCAACTGATCGTCAACCAGATGAATCAGAAATTTGAAATCAGGAAGCCTGATCTGTTGCCTTACTACAACAAGGCGCAATCACTTCGGCAAAAATTTGACATCTGTCATATCACCCATATTCGTAGAGGCAAAAACATCCGTGCAGATGCCTTGGCTGGACTCGCCGCCTCTATGGCGGTCCAAGAAGGAGAACACATGCAAGTTACAGTGTGTGAGAGAAGGATTCTCCCTCCCCTCAATACACCAAGCAGTTGCTGAGTGCCACCGACTGGTTGGAAGTCGGATCTCCATCCTCAGACCTCCGATTGGCGACTGGAGGGATCCGTTCATTGATTATATTATGTTCGGAATCCTGCCTGAAGATCCAAAAGAACGGGTAAGTGTTCAAAGACGAACCCCAAACTTCCATCTAGACATTCCTTCAAAGATGCTCTACAGAAAATCCTACAATGGAGTACTTCTACGCTGCTTATCACAACAAGAAGCTGAAGAAACTCTCAAAGAGGTGCATGCTGGTCTTTGTGGAGCTCATCAGGCTGGTCCAAAGCTCTACGATCAGATAAAAAGGTTAGGTTATTATTGGCCTACCATGGTAGCTGACGCAATGCAATTTGCTAAACGCTACCAACAATGCCAAGTTCATGGAGACTATGTCCACATGCCTCCAGAATGGCTACATCCTTCAGCAATTTCATGGCCTTTCGAAGCCTGGGGTATGGATATCGTAGGTCCTGTCTCCCCTCCGTCAAGCAAAGGTCATCGCTTCATCTTCGCTGCTACGGATTATTTCTCCAAGTGGTCAGAAGCTTTTGCGCTCAATGAAATGAAGACCTCATCAGTCCTTCAGTTCTTGCGCACCAACATCATTTGTCGCTTCGGCATACCTAAAAGATTCGTCCATGATAACGGACCACAATTCCGTGATCACAGATTCTACAGGTTCTGCGACAAATACAAAATCCAAAGTTGTCCTTCAACTCCGTACAATCCGGCGGCGAATGGACTGGCAGAGGCCTTCAACAAGACACTCTGCAAAATTCTCAAGAAAATGGTCTCTAGCCACAAAAGGGACTGGAGCGACAAACTATCCGAAGCTTTGTGGGCCTACCGAACCACCGTTCGAGGACCGACCCATAGCACGCCATTCTCCTTGGTCTATGGATGCGAAGCTGTTGTCCATTTAGAGGTACAAATTCCTTCCTTAAGGGTATCTCTACAAAATGACATGACGCAAGAAAGCAATGCCAAATTAAGACTCCAAGAGCTGGACAATCTCGATGAGAGACGACTCGAGGCACTCCAAAGCATTCAGCTCTACCAAGCACGCATGGCTGGATCTTTCGACAAAAAGGTCAGGCAACGCGCCCACAAAAAGGGTGACTTGGTTCTTGCGGTAAAAAGGCCAATGGTTTTCGCTCACAAATCCAAAGGCAAATTTGAACCAAAATGGGAGGGACCCTTCGTCATCGACAAAGTCTTCTCCAATGGCGCATACGCACTTCTAAACATGGAAGGTGATAGATGTATGCTGCCCATCAACGGCAAGTTCTTGAAGCGGTACTACCCTTGAAGACTTCCTCCACTGGGTCAGAGCGACGCCTGCAAGGCCAAAGCCTATTTCTAGGTACTTGCTCGTCAAACCCACTCCTTTTGGAATTTTCATCTTTATGTTGAACTTTCAAAACAATGCTTACTTTCATCGTTTCATTGTTCAAAAGAAAATCAAAATCCAAAAATCTAAGTTTAGGAGCCTCTTCCTAAACTTAACCAAAATTTTCGATCCTTGAACCCAAAATTCTTGGTTTGAAACAAAAATCAGGACTTAGGAATTTCCACCCTAGTCCGCCCTACCTTTTACCACCAAAAATGGTTTTAGGTCAAAATTTACGACCCTCGTGTCTAAAAACAAAAATCGGGAAAGCGATGTCAAGTCGATACTCGCAAAAACCCATTGGAAGGATGCGAACCCCATTCGATACTTCCAAAACCTCAAAAACGCAAGGAAGCAACACCTCGTTGATACTTGCAAAATTTCAAAAATCGTGGAGACGCAACATTCCAGTTGATATCCACAACCCAAATTTCAAAAGAAAAAACAAAGGTTCGAAAAAACCTCAAATTTCAAAAATCGTGGGGAGGCGACATTCCATCGATACCCGCAAAACAAAATTTTTGAAGAAAAAGCAGGGAAGCGACGCTTAGTCGATACTTGCACCCAACTTCGCGAGGAAGCGACATTCCATCGATACTCGCAACTGAATGAGCAAGGAGGCAACATTCCATCGATACTTGCAATACCATTCAGCAGGGAGGCGACTCTTAGTCGATACTTGCATTTTTGAAAACCAAAAACCTGGCTTTTACGCCAAAAACTCGGCTTTTACGCCAAAAAAAAAAACTCAGCTTCCACGCCAAAAATCGGCTTTCATGCCAAAAATCAAAACAAAATCTGGCTCTCATGCCAAAATTCGGCTTTTACGCCAAAAAATCGGCTCTCATGCCAAAAATCTGGCTTTTACGCCAAAAACAAAAAATCGGCTCTCATGCCAAAAATCGGCTTCCATGCCACATCGACTTTCACGCCACCAAAATTTGGCTTTCACGCCACGAAAATCGGCTTTCATGCCACCTCAAAATTTTCGGCTTTCAAGCCATCAAAAACCAGGCTTTGTGCCACAAAATCTGACTTTCATGCCAAAACAACACTTTTGACAAAAGATTTTCACAAAATGATAACCTTTTGATCAAGATTTTCAAACAAACATTCCCATTGATCTTTTTGCTTATTTTCAACAAAAAGAATTTAAGTAGAACAAGGGGATACAAAAAAAATAGAGTGCCAAAATATTTACACATGGAGGTACCAAAAAAAAATGAAAGAAGAAAGTTTGTCAAAAGCTCAGTCCATCATAGTCTTCAACCAAAGACTAAGGTCCTCGAGCAGACTTTTGGCCTTAGCCTCCAAAGCTTCCAGGCCACGCTTCTTCAAGATGCCGCCATAAAATGCGGCAGAAAACCGCGGTCCATCTTCAGCACGAGGGAATTCCTCCCAAAGAAGTTGCCATCGCTTATGCTCCTGAGTCTTTCTTCGGAGATTCCCGTCAACCTCTTCCCACGCCTGTTGAACGGCCGCATTGGAAGATCTGGCAGATCGGCGAGGTGCATCAGTAACAAGGCCCTTACCCTTGTTCGTTCTGGAGGAACCACCTGCAAAAGTCAGAAAGGAAGAAATCAAGCACCAAATGACAGAATTTTGTTAAAAAATCCTAACGAAATTTTGGCATGGTTCCGGGGCAATTTCGAAGAAAAAGGAAGCACCCCCGAAAAAGAAAGGAAACTTGAAGATGAGCTCAACACTGCTGCGAGTTCATAATCAATGAAGGATTCTCAAAGAAGACTCGAATTCAAACATTACTGCGAGATCAAGCCTTTTCTTCTCAAATCTTCGCAAGATCAGAAAAGAGCTCAACGTTGCTGCGAGCTCAAAAATTCCAAAACTTGCAAAGCTCCTCGAAATTCTGCGAGACTGGAGAAGTGGGCTCAACATTGCTGCAAGCTCCAAAAATCCCAGACTTGCAAGAAAACTCGAGGTATGCATCATCATGCTCCCAATTCCATTTACCAAAAATCATGCACAAAACCATCATGCATTAGATGCTAGGAAAACTTTGACAAAAGTTTTGACCAATTCTAGCCCAATTTGTCAAAACCAATTCAAACTTTGTCTAAGTCAAAATCCATGTTGACTTGACCTAGAAATTCTAGCCTTTATCTTGAGCATTTTAAAAAAAAAAGAAGAAAAAAATGCATGGATCATCTTTGAATTGCATAAACCTCATATCATGATGAGCAAAAAAAAGAACAAAACAAAACCTCTTCAAAAAAGAAAAAAAAAAAAAGAGAGAGAGA
>QPKB01000735.1:0-21186 GCA_003546025.1 Camphora micrantha
TCATTTCCAGCATTAGCAAGGAAAATACTGACGATGCAGAAAAGCGTTTCCGTGAAATAGTTTCGCATTAAATGCCTAAAAAATGAGTTTTTCGCTGAAAACTATTCCCTTTTCTACGGAAAAGTGTTACACAAACATATCCTAGTCCGCTTTTCGTTTCTTCGCAAAAATTATAAGTTTCACAGCTGGAAGGCTCTAATGCTTTTTTTAAAATATTTTAAAATAAATTCATTACTAATAAAATAGAAAAAACATATTTAAGTATATGCATTCATGATAATCAATTCAAATTAATAAATTTACAAGTACATGAATAAATTATTATAATAAAGTAAATAAAAGAAGAAAGAACGGGAGTTTAACGAAAAATCATGAATAAACCCTAATCAAATGGATGATAGTATAGAAATATAAAATCAGAGTTTATGCATAATTACTTATAAAGAAGACTTAATTATTTAAAATCAAATTTATTTATTAAATAATTCGAAATATAAATAATTTATTAATATCAGAGAGATGACTCGGCCAAATGTCTTCTATATATTAACTCTGTTGTTGTGAAAAAACCAGGAGAAAAAAAAAAAAAAAAAAGGTTAAGACTATTAATACAGTTGTCCACACATGGGATACATTTGAAACGGGCGAGCGTCGTAGCCATGACGTTAGCGGTTAGCCAAAATGCCTCGTAAATCCGAACCCGAATTGACCGGGGCCAGCAAACCAACAACATAAAACGATGACTTGGAATCAGCCACGCCGTGATCATGTGAGCCTCTGACAACAAACAGCTGTATCGAGGCTGGGCTGACGTCATATTGGTTCACTAATCGAGGCGCACGCTGTCAGTCCTGGCCGACAATCTCTCTTTCCCTTCTTTCTCTCTCCTCTGCCACAAGAGAAAAAGTAGAGAGAGAAAGAGGCAGAAGGGGAAGAGATAACCCTTGAGCGACACGTCACACCTTATTACCCCGACATTCAGCTGATCACCTGTGACTGTGAGCCATCATTTCATTGCACCCAACTCCAAACGAACCTGCCCATACCCGTCTGCCCCAACCATAATATTTTATTTATTTATTTATATTGGCTAAGGATATAGATGGGACTATTTTCTCCCAATCCAAGAAGAAAAAGAAGAAGGAAAAATGCTACATGTCCTGACTTTTGGGACCGATCCGTGGACCGGTCCCAAAGTCGGGACCCAAATCTGATATTTGGTCTGCTTTGGGACCGTCACGGATCGGTCCCAAAGTCGGGACATGTAGTCTCTCTCAAGAAGAAGTCGGGTAAAATCTTGGTTGGCCTTTCAAGTGGTAGTATAATTGGATTTAATTTTTAATTTCCAAAGAGGAAGAACCGAACGTCCATTTATCAAGATTGACCTCTAATTTTGAAAGAAGAAGAAATCGTGGTCCTAATCACTTTCGGCAACCAATAAAATTACCTATAAAAATAGAGCAGGAGGACTTCTTTCGCTGCTCACCATTGCCTTCCTTTCCTTCCTGAAGAGATGATGGTGAAGATGTTGATGATGATGATAAATGGCTTCAGCCTTGAGGAATCTGTAACTGTTGTTGAGAAAAAATAATGATAAATACATGCATGTAAGATAAATTTTGAAGAGTCAGGTCACAGGTGACTCCAGAAACCGGTAGATAACGGAATAAGGCACTGTACATGCATACACAATACACCCCATGTCTTTTCTCAGTAGTCCATATTCATTCAACGTCTCTAACCTATAAACAATGATATGATATGAATTATGATCATCATCATATGACTTTTTTTAAACGCAACGAGAGATATAATAGAATCTCTGTGTATAGGAGCAGGATGAGGTGGTGGTATATTTTCTCCGAAATGATTCAGTTTTGGGGCACTTTCAATTGCTCACACAAGCTATTGTATTGTATTATATATAGGAAACATTTATGATTTTATTAAGATGGCCATCAGATTAATTTTAGATAATTCTAACTTTCATTTTTTTTATTTTTTAAAAATTATTGATTTTTAAATACATTTACCATTGTCTATTAATTTGATCGTAATCATTAATCGTTGATGTAACTGGAAGAAGTGTCAATTCTCATTCAAATTTCTCAAAAGGTGGTCCTCAATACATAACAAACAAAAACAAAAAGAGGAGAAAAGACGTCTAATAATATAACTATTTTTTTTTTTTTTTACTATCAGAAGGTTTCCAACCCTTTGGACTTGACTAATCCCTCCGGGTTCCAGAGGGAAACCAAGCAAACTCCCTCTATAACCCTGGTGTTGATAGTGCAGTTTTGAACCTGGTTCTAAACCGACTTGAGCTACCCACATGAAGTAAGCCTCTAATAAAAGTTAGTTGATATGAGAAAACCTTTACGTTTAAAGGGTAGTCAACTAAAAAGCTAGCCTACCAATTACCCACCGTCAACGCATGTAACACATCCCCGTCCCTTTATCTAACTAATTCTCACAAACTGGCACCAAAGTGGTCTCCTAAAAATGTATATCTAGAATAGAAATCACAGACATTATAAGAGACTTTCTTAAAATCTCCACGAGGAGAAATCACTCGAATGAGTGCCTATTATTTCCATATACAACCACTGAGCACACTACAACCTTTGCCTACCACTGCCAGCGGTTGAACCTAGCACCCTGGGTGAGGTGAGATGCACATGACTAGTCGGGTCATCTCCAAATCTAGATTGCATCCTTCAACCCCAAATAAATTTTGATTGATTCCAAGCTTTTCTAAATTTAAAATTAAAGGGAACATCTAGAAGAATCTACATAATGGGCCAGATGGATCGAATAAGCCCAACAATTGTAATGGTCTAGCTAGTTTATATAAGCCCAACCCTTAAACACACAGGCCACGTGTGCTAACAAAAGGAGTTCAATTTTCATTTCATCTGCTTTAACTTCAATTCATGCAAAGAGTTTCCTATCCCACCATAAATTCATGGCTGACATGCATCTGACTGGCAGCTGAAATTTTCCTCTAATGTGGCATAAGTCAAGCTGCAGTCTTCCTGTTTTGACTGGTTCCTAGAGCTCTATAAGGGCAGTAGAATAAATAACTATTAGGGCACTGGGAAGAGCGGTTTTCTTTCAGGGAAAAGAAAAGGCTGCCCACTTGAGATGCCATGCTGCTGCCGTGCAGAACTGTCACAGGTGTTACATACTGTAGATACTATGCCAGCAGTGGCAGTTTTATTCCCAAAGGAAATCTTAAAAATTTTTGCCATTCCTTTTTTATTTTTTTTGTGTACGCGCACGCACTGGGGTGGTGGGTGGTTAGAAAGGAACTTCATACACCAATACACTGCCATAATGATCATAATCAAAGCCAGTTAAACACAAAAACCAACAGCAAAGCTTGCAAAGTGTTCCCCAACCATGTGTATTATTCTACATAACATACTACTTGAGATAAAAATCCAAGACATAAATCCTAAGCACTTGATTAGATATAAGAACAGGATCTTCTTTGTAGAGAATTTCCTATGGTTCTCTGCAAAACTGAATTTTCATCTTCCCGACATGACTTGCACACTTAAACATAGCTGATCTTTCTCAATCATCTACATCAACAAGGACAATGAGACTAGAGTGAGTGAGGTGTTCCAGAATCTGATTAGAGTGGGAAATTCAGCTACTGAAGATATACTCACTGTTGGGAGAACGTGAACTAGCTGTGGGGAAGTCGGAGGAAGCCATAGGTATCGAAATCGAGAGCTGGGTTGTAGAGAATGAGTTGCGGTTGGCTCTCTCTTCTTCCAAGTCAGTCCAAGAATCTCTGGCTTTAGGCCACTCGTCAAAGAAAGGTCGCAGGGATTGGCTCTCCTGTTTCACAGGCTCTGATGAGCCAAACTCACTTCCGAAGAAGCTATGCTGTTGGTGTTGCTGTTTTGGAAGTGCAGAAGCAATCGTCACACTGTCAAGATCTTGCAGTGATTGGAGCTGAGTATAGTTGCTCTGCAAAATGGATCCATTTCTTGGCTTGGATGGTGGAAATGAGGATAAGCTTGGCGGCATCAGGCGCCATGTGTTGTCCAGAGGAAACTCCATTCCAACACCCCTTGCACTTCCTGAAGCTTCAGAAAAGAGACTACGTTCATCCACATCACCTTTGACTCCATGAAGATACCTGCATATTTCAGTAATTACTTGGGTGGGGAAAACCGCAGCTCTTAAAGATCAGAAGCACTCAAGTTTCTTGTGTGGTTTATTATTGGCAGTTGTCAAATACATACATCCCATGCTGATTCAATTAGTGCATTCCAATTTATAATGGTCACTAATTGCATAATCTAACTGGCACTTGTGCTGGGGCTAGATACTAAGATTTCAAAAATCATGCAACATGTATGCATTACTGAGAGATGCTTAAACACCCTACAATCCACCTCATTTTATTAAAAAATAAATAAAAAGGAGACTAGTTTCAGCTGAAATTTATGAATTTAGTAGGTTTAAATCTGGAGCTGTTTCCTGGTCACATTTTATTTAAGTTTCTGAATTTTTGACATGGCAAGAGAGAAAAAAAAGTGATCAAAGAGGTACAATCTAGCACGCCCAATTACAAACTCAAACTACAAATCAAATTCATGGCAAGAACCAAATACCACTACATAATTTCCTAGAACAAAGATGAATAGAGTAAGAAAGAGGGCCACTACAACTAACCTGATTAGGTTTGGGTCCATAACTTAGGTAACAATGATTTCATTAATAAAGAGTTGACAGTCTAGTAACCAAATGATCCAGTAAAAAATAAAGAGCAACTAGAGAAAGCCAGGGCATAAGTTGAGCCCCAGCAATTTTCAGGGGGAGGGAGGGAGGGAGGGAGATAAAGAACACTACATCTCCAGTTACTAGAGCACTGACAAAAATAATAAAATCTAACAGTATTTAATTTTTACTCATCTGCCTCGCTATTACGTCTGCCTACCTAAAGCCCATGAATAAGTTATTGGAAGGTTAAAAATAGCAGATGGAAGACTCCATAACTCTTTTCTGCCACATCTAGCATATCCGTCATAAAACATTCCACATCTGATGAATGAAACAGTCAAGCATTTTCTCTTTAAGAGAATTGCCAAACAAAGGTTCCGAGTTTCATCCATTATTTGCTGTTGAGAAGAATGCCCCTAGGAGGGTGAAGTTGATTGGCACTTAAAACAGCAAAATATTTACCCTATAGCCAGATCTAACTAGTAAAAGTAGCCACAATGACATGCCCATGTAGTAACCAAGGACTTTAAAAACTATACAAAAGCTACAAAACTCCAGGCATACCATTGACTACAAGGTACTTTTAAGACCTAATGAAACTAAATTGCGGTTGCCACTTGCCACTGACAATGTCTAGAGTACCTCAAAGTCAAAACATGTTTGTTTTATGGAGACAAATTTCAGTTTCAATTCCTGTTCCCAGAATTGCCCCCAAAAAAAAAAAAAAAAAAATCTCCTACTCCCAGGAATTGCTCTTACAGATGGATAGGTAAATAAAAGCATTATGAGGATAGTTAAATAATGGTCAATAGCAGAGTTGCATAATTACAAAATTAATGCCACCGCCGCTAGCAATATGGCCCAAAAACCACATAAAAACAGCCCTTCCCATCAGTTTGAATTTCTTTACAGCCACTAGGAGATAGTTTTAGACCCCACGTCCTCGAGGTCCCCATGACACATAAAAAGGAATTCTAACAATAAACAGCTCCATATGAAAGCGGATTCAAGAGACGCAACGATGGGACCATGACAAGAAATTAAAAAATTATCAGGACTAAGAATCCTCTCGGCATCTAAATTTTAAAGAAAAACTGTTAATTTGCATGATGCCAACGTCTACACTTCCATTCTGACAAATAACTACAGTAGCCTACTGATGCATAATCAACCACAGAAACATTTCCTTAAAGCTTGCAGTGATCTGTCTCGGTGAATTGAGAAAAGCAATACTCAAAAAAGAAAGGAGGACTCCAAAAACCAATGCTCTTCAGCAAGGAGACAGCTAGTGATTCCACAGGTGATTGTAACATCAGAGACAAATTGTGGGTCCAGAAGACTATACAGTATACATCAAATAAATGATGGGCACATAAGACTATGCAGGATGCACCACAGCTATGCACTAAATCTCAGCTACCTTCACGGCCACCCAACCACCAACACCACCCAAAGATACCAAGGACAAGGCAACATTTCCATCGCTCTCACATTCAAAGGGACTGCCATCTACAGTACTATATTGGGACCACATTCTTAAAAGAAAACCCCACTAACATCAATGATTTCTTATATAACCATGCAATCTTTCCAACGCACAAATAAAAGAGGCCACAAAAGAAGAAATCAGTAGATGCAGATAATCTTCAATATTTGAAGTATGTATCTTAGCAACAAACAAAAGCAACATAAATTACCACAACAGTACTGGCATAACTGCATAAAATGGACTCACAGATGCTAGGCAAAATACCTGAATTCTTTGTTAGCTATACCATATGGTCCGTGCTCTATCTGCAATTGGGGGTTATTTCCAGAACTGGGCCCCTGAGGATTACTGATGGAATGAAGGGGAACCAGGCTCTGGAAACCGCTTCCTCCCCCACCAGCGCTGCTGGCAGTAGCGGATTGAGTGATGTCCCAGTCGATGTCGACTGGGAGATGGTTTGAGTTTCCACAGGCTTTCTTGAACGGTTGCGGCCTCTGTGCATGTGCCGCTCGCAGTACTTTGAGTCAGGAATATGCATCCTTGGAGCACCTCCACTTCTTCCCATCGGTCCTCCGGCACCTCCCCGGCTCTGGATCGGGCTTCTTCCCATAAAAGGAGCAGTAACCCACTACATCAATGTGTCCAAAAGAATTAAGCTTTGATCTGATAATAGATGAAATCAAATCCAACAACAGAAGAAGCCTTGATCTGATAATAGATGAATTGCAAATCCAACAACAGAAGAACCTCCACAAACAAACAAGTATTTAAACATGGGTAAAAATGGAACAGTGGTGTTATGCTGAAACACACTATATGAGAAAATACCAGCATCTTTACCAAGAATTTTTCAGTTTTACTTATATAAATGGAAACTTCTCCCTCATTCCACTGAAATTAGTACAAAACATGGATGCTCAAGCATTTTCATATTAGAATCCAACAGTAACACTTACAAAATCAGCATGAAAATCACCAAAAGCACCAACAACAGTGAAAATTAACTTTTCCCCCAACATTATTAGGTAAAAGGTGACAGAAATTCCACATCCTAGTTCCTACCCATGAAATAAATTCTCAAAAGCCCCACCTCCAACTTCCAGATACTTAGTAAACAATTAAACACTAATATTAAAATTAAAAAAAAAAAAAGCAAAAAACAAAATCAGAATCCCAAAACCTTAAGAGGCCATTTGGATTAGAAGAAAACTGTTCATAGCACCATTTTTGAAATGTATACAATTTTCTCCACTTCTTCTCCACATTCCAAACTAGTCCTAAAAATAAATTAAAAACTACAAACACCCCAACACACAACCAACCCTATCTATTATCCTATGATAAACACCTGCATGATCCACATAGCTATCCATTAAAAAACCAATCAGAAACCAAAAAAAAAAACCCATAAATATATCAAACAAAAACCCATCAAATACCAAAATAAAAAAAAATAAAAAACCAAAACACTTTAAATCCAAATACAACCAATCATCTATCACAATAACATAAAAACCCCACCAAAATAAAAAACCCCAAGAATCACAAAAACACAACAAAATGCAAGATATAGATATAGATATAGATATAGAGATAGAGGTAGAGATAGAGATTGAGATAGAGATAGAGATAGAGAGAGAGAGAGAAAGCGTTCCTTACTAGCTGGATGGTGGTAGAACCTTGCAGTCATGGATTCAAAGCTCTTCCTTATGGGTATCAACAGATCCGGAGGAACCGGTATTCCAGCCATCATATACTTGAAAATCAGTGCCTGATGCTCCAACTCCTGCCATTGAGAAGCCGTGAAGGGCGGCCTGGCCGCACTATTCATCTCCTCCTCTCTCCTCTCCTAGGGTTTCTAACCACCCCCCAAATCCCCAATAAAGAAAGTAAAAGAAAAAAAAAAAAGCTGCAAACAAACAGCTCTATCTCCTTCTCCTCTCTCAGACATACCCCAGACACCAGACCGAGAAAACGACACTTCTCTCATCAGGTGGTAGAAGAATGCTAGGTTTCGCCATTTCCATTCTCAGATTCTAGCGAAGAAAAGGAAAAAGACCCACAGACACAGAAATGCTCCTATATATGGCACGTATCAGCTTTCTCTCTCTCTTTCCAGTGAATTTGTTTTCCCTGGAGGTGGGTTTGTAAATTGTAACTTTTTTTCACTGAGACAGAGCGAAACCCTAGGAAGGGAGAGAATGGGGGAGTCGTGGAGAGTAGAGAGAGGGAGAGAGGAAGGTGGCGTCGCTGCTGCTGCTGCTGCTGCTGTTGTTGTATAGTTGTGTGTCTGAAACTGTGGGGTTTGTGTCTGTGTTGGGAAAAGCAGGCAGTATCTGTGCAGAAGCAGGAAAAAAATATATAGGGGGAAAAAGAATTCCTTGCTTGAGATTCTTTTTTATTTCTTTTTATGATAAAGTTAGGGGAGAGGGTTTCTATTGGGTGATTTTCATATGTAAATTGGATCAATTGGTTTTTTAGGATTAGGAGTTACTGGTGGGTAGGGTAGACTGATGATGTTCTGAACTCTGAAGTGAAACAAAAAAAAAGTTGTATGGGAGCGATTACAGGGATGTGTCAGGCAGGGTCCTCAACTACAACAAATGAAAATGTGTAGTGTGTGAGGGTAGCTACTGTCTAGGGTGTGTCCCACCAGTTGAATCCAGCCTTGGAGAGGAAAAATTGTACCTTCACTGTTCACATTTTTTTTTTTTTTTTTTTTTTTTTTCATGTGAAGAAAATAAACTAAGTTTTTTCTTTACTAGATTGAGTCAACGGTCAAACCTCTACTAATTTGAGTGGGGAAATTAGTAAAATATTTTATGATTATGTTAAAGTTATTATTTTTACCCCAAAAAAAAAAAAAAAAAAAAAAAGGAAGAAAAGAAAAGAAAAATTATTAGATTAAAGATGATTTTATTCGAAAAATCCCAAAACTCAGTCATTTACAGCGAAAGATCCTCGCAAATTGTATAGTACTAACGAGGTCCTCTCTCGTAATTTTTTTATATTTTTTTATACTTTTTCTCAACGATGATAGCGTCACAATGGACAACGCTAGCGTCGCTATGAACAACGCTAGTGTCGCTCGTCAGAGCATCTCCTAATATCTTTTTTTTCCTCTCGTCATCTTCTTTCTCCATCTTGTCCACATGAAAGACTCTCACATGACCCGCATTCAATCGAATGGATGTACTTTTGAGATGCGGTTATGATCTAAATGATTGGGGCCTTTGGATATTCATCTTGATTGCCTACGGTGCAGTGTTTCGTGCTATTGCTTTCATCTGTCCGGTGACTTTTCAAAAGAAATGAATTCAAATCTCTCTCTCCCTCTCCTTTCTCTCTCTCTCACACACACATTTTTTTCCCATTTCATGCACAAATAGGGGAGAACTAGTTCTGAGACGCTTGTGTCATAGTGTCCATTCAATTGACCCTTGATTTCTTAGAATATAAGGCATTTTCTTACCATGTAAAGCTACCCCATTAAAAATGGTGGGATAAATGATGTAAGATCACTATTAGAGATGTTGAATTTGTTACAAGTAGTTTGTATTTTGAGCAGATTTCAGTCTCTTTCTTAATGTCCTTTACAATCACATCATCACCAAAACGCTTTGCATTTCATTGTTTTGGTGGAAGGTAACATTTAGTCAACTAAGGACTGAAGTTTTCGGTAAGAATGCTTTCCAATTTGTGTGAGTGGAATCACACATGTCTTAGAAGAAATGAGGCTGTGGGGGTCAACCGTTTGATGTATGTGTTTTTCTCCACCATCCAACCATGAATGATGGTGCTCAAGGTTATGGACCTGCTTGGGTTGGTCCAACTTTTGGTTACCTTGTTTGTCAGTATTGAATAGTATATTGAATTGAATGCATCCCAATCTTTTGATTGTGGTCTCCCAATAGACTGCATCGCCGCCATTCGACATGATGCGAGTCAAGTGGTAGTCTTCCATTTAGATAAGATGGAGAAATAGGTGGAGGAGAGGAAGAAGAAGACATTAAGAATGTTATGACGAACGATGCTAGCGACGACATTAAGAATGTTATGACGAACGACGCTAGCGACGCCCATGATGACGCTATTGTCGCTCATAAAAAAGTATAAAAAAATATAAAAAAATTGGCGAGAGGACCTCGTTAGTACTACACAATTTGTGAGGACTTTTTCGCGATAAATGTCTGAATTTTAGAATTTTGCGAGTAAAATCCTCTAGATTAAAAGAAGAGTTTATACAAATAAGAGGAGAGAAACATTATAGCAAATTCACTCTGTTTACATTTGAGAATAAGAAAAACTCTAAGTATGTTTGATGTTTCTAAAAAGAAATAAAAACCTTTCTCATTTTAACGCAATTACCTGTTTTTAAAAAACTTTTCTATTTTATTAAAGTATGAAATCCACATAAATAACTCCAATAAGGAATTCCAATCTGATATTGATTTTAACATTTGTTTTCTAAGATCCTTTTTGGAGGCGTTCTACGAGTGGTGTTAAGATGGTATAGACTATAGAGAAGGGTGAAAATAAAAAGGTGATTTTTTTTAAAAAAGATAATATAATGTATTTAGTTTTCATTACTTTATAGAAAAAACAAAAGTTAATCGCTTCGGTGACACTTTAAAATTTACCATAACTAATCAAAATGTATTTCAAAAGTGGAGATCAAACTTACAATTTGACATACTCTTAAAAGCATAATAAACTCTAGTAGCATGTTCTGCCTTTTCAAGTTCCACAAAATTTTAAAAATCACCACTTTTTTTTAAGTCAAGAAATTAATATCCCATTTCACTAAAAGATCAAAAAAGTCACTTTTTTATATATATATATATAAAAAAAAAGTTCCTTCACATGTCACAAAATGACAAAAGAACAAGATGGTGGATTTTAGAATTTTGTATTTCATTTACAAGTGATTATAAACTCTAAAGAAGTACAAGTGCAAATTTAGACAACCCCATCACTGTTCTGAGGGGAGATGATGATTTGATATTCCCTTGTAGATCTTCACCTTTTAATCCTAGCAGCACCCATCCTGCATTTCTCCCAGCATAAAAAAGCGTGCAATGAAAGAACAAGAATCAGTCTCAACTGCCATCCACAAAAGTAAGTTGATTAGCTGCAAAATATTTATTACTTTTCTATTTTCAATCAAATAGTTGAAAAAATTTCAAAAAGTTTTTTTTTCTAAAAGTATCACTTAAATTTATATTCTTTACAAGTGAGGTCCCCATCCCATCTATTATAATTATTGCTTCACTCGTTTTGGAAAGATCCCTTGGCTAGCACCAAGTCTTTTGCAACATTTCATATCCATAATGAGGCCAATGACATTAACCCTCTTGAGTTAATATATCATAGGGACCTTAGATAAATGATTTTGTGTCAAAAGTATGAATGACATTAGACATGCACGCATCCACCTAACACAGTGCATAGGGCAAAACACACAAGTAATTACATGAGTTAAGGACATCTGCAAGAAGGTGGCACTAGATGAATGATCCAGATATTAAAAATAGCCCATCAAAGTTGATCCACATTGGCTTGAAAAGTTCCCATCTGCCTACAATTATGGCTATTTGTTACATTTCATTCATAAAAGATGGAATCGGGATCCTCTGAGTGTGTCCATGCAAGGCCACTGTGAGTGAACCACTTAGGATCACTACCATGGGTTTTGAGTATGTCCACACACAGTGACCGGGACCATTTACGGAATGGTCCACTCACGGTCATCATGGAATTTTTCCTCACTAGATCAAAACTCAAAAAGAAGACCCCATCCATAGCATGGGCCACCACTGTGGAGGTCTCATGGTCCCACATGCATAGAGTGAATGAAAATGCAGCGTAAAGAAGAGAGAATGCTGCTAGGTTGGTGATCACAAAAAACCCAAGTTTGCCAAAAATCAATGAGTTCTTTTTTTTCTTTCTATTCTTCAATGTAATTCAGTTCCTTACCCACCAGAGGAAGTGAAGGAGGTTTCACAGAGTTTATTCAGAAGGTCAGATACAGGGTTTGTGAGGAAAAGGCTTGATTCTGTTGCTAAGTATCTAAGGGCCTATCTAATTATTTCAAACTATAAATTGTAATCCATTTAAAATTGAAGAACTACATGTAAATTATTTAAAAAATGACCATCATATGCTCCCTCTAATGGAAATAGAATCAAGGGGAGGTCGGAAATAAATACCTAGCCACACCGCCCTGGAAATTTTAATTATAGGAGAGTGATGGTTCCATCTACATAATATGGGTAACTTAGATCCTGCACCCTCAGCTCGTATCATTTGCCCTTCACTTATTTGAAAACCATTCTATGAAGCTCACAATTCCTATGTATTTTATGCATACAAATAGGTCCTCATAGCAAAGATCAGGGTTGTTGAAATTTTTTGGATGGCTCAGCGATAATTCCAAATGATCGGGCCCAAACTCTGATGATGGGCATCATGGTGGGCCCACACACACCAACATATTGATGTCACTAAGGCTCTCTCTTCTATAATTCCGGATAAGTTGTCTTCACCTCACAGTCCTTTTACACGTAGACTCGAAAGATGCAGAAGACAATGACTTGTTTGGAGTGATGCACTGAATGGAAAAGGATGACAAACAACTGCTAAATACAAGTATTAGCTACTCAACAACTAGCTATCATATTTGAGGATTGTAGCCTTAATTAACTCAAATTTAAGAGCACATCTATTGCTGATCATTCATTGCAGCAACCCCAACTTCATAAATCCATGAGTCAGGCCACCATTTCAGAGATCTAAACCGTTATAAATTCCAGCAGCCTTGGGATTATCACAGGGTACAATCTTAAACCATAGTCCCTGTCACTAGATTGATTATATTTCATACACATGAAGAACTTTAAATGATTTTTATTTTCTTTAAGTTAGAAACAAGTGAATTATTTTTTGCTTTTTATTTTTTGCTATAACAGATTTCCAACTTTTTGGGCTGAACTAATTCCTCCAGGCTTAAAGGAAAGCCGAGTAAACTCCCCTGCAGCCCCAGTGTGGCAGTACAGTTTCGAACCTACAGCCTCCATACGCGAACAATGGTCCTTGACCAACTGAGTTACCCATTAAAATTAAACAAGTGAACTAGGTAAATCGAGTGTACAGCATCTAGGGGTATTGGGAAAATTTCATCTACCTTGTGGTTTCTAGGAATTTGTATAATTTGGGGCTCATTAATTGACTTAAAAGTTCACATTTTAATGCCTAAGCCAGAAGAATACAGACAGGAAAGGTGCAAATCAAACCTCACATGGTTTTTGGAGAATAGAATCTAATCGTTAGCAAATCTAGGAAAAGGTGGTTGGATATAGTTTTTTTAATAATTAGTGGCCTAGGCCTCTCTTGTATAACAAGAGTCATTACATGAGCTTTTTTCTGATAGAATATAAGGTTACAAGGTTGCCATTAGGAAAATATGCTTTTTGTCTGACGACATGACCATGGGTTCTGGTCTTAGCCAATTGCATTAGATTATTCTCAGGTTTCTGCCTTCGTACACTATACTTTCTGTCTAACCATCCTTTCTTTCATCTAAAATTTTACTAGGGAACAGGCGTACCATGTAAGTGAAGTGGAATGACAACTATATTCTATTGGAAACTTCATTAAAATATAAGATGTACTTCCAAATGGGATTGATCAAACTATAAAATACAATAGGAGGAATCGTTTGTGAATTAATTATGCAACTATTAAGTTAAATGTTTATAATTAGACAATATCGCAGTTTAGATGATTCGGACGGATGGTTTAGATCTTAGTGATTTTATGTTAAGTTTGAAGTAGATTTGATGAGAATGTGGAGATTGATCTATATAAAAACAATAATAGGTTTTGATTGGAGATGATAATGAAGATGGAGGGACACCTTAGGGGCCCATTTATTGTGAACAAGAGGCCTAATTTGGAATCTAAAAGGGTTAAATTTCTGTGAAAGTAAACCCTTCTCTGAAAGGGGGTTTCAGTTTTCTTGAGAAGTGGTAGTGTCTTTGGTAGATCCAATGTGGAGAATGGATCATGCCATGTTTTGTCACAGGAAAGGAGATTTTTTTATATGGATCCAATCAGTAGTTGAGTTAGATGCACTTACAATTGACTTATTGAAAAGTAAAATGAAAGTTTTTCTTTGCATTTTGAGAATTTGTTGTGAGAGAAGGATCATTCAAGTTACTTTGCATTAAAAATGGAGATCACCTGATGTTACTAATCACCATATCTAACCAAGGCTATGAAACTGATTGTGAGAATAAAATAAGTTCACTGTCTATATTTTGAGGAGTGGCTCTTCACCCAAAGGGAGAGTATTAAAAAGTACCTATGCTGCATTTACAAATCAACGCCTCGAGATTTTGATACCAATGATTAGCTAAAGAAATTAGTGGATTCCAATGATATTGATTCACTGGCATAACGGCTATGTTTTAGTGCTTTACAACACTGTAAGTGACTACAAAAACTGCTCAAGTATAGTTTAACAATTAACGTGGTTGTTTTTCATAATTATAGTATTCAAATTTAAAGGAAGAACTTCAAATGCTATGAAGACCTATTTTTTAACACTAAGTCGGAAAGTTTCGACACTGTCCAATTCTAAGTAGGAATTACCCCCACCACAACAAACAAGCCAAAAGGTCATTATATTCACTACTTCCGTAAGCATCTGAACAATCACTGAAATGCCAACCTAACGGCACTTTGCTAATTGACCTTGTGACATTCTAACTTTCAAATCATTTGAATTTTGATAGATGCTTGAAATGCAAAACAATCAATGATTACCTTCAACTAACTAGCGTTCATTTCCTTAGAAGAAGCTTGCAGGATAAAAACATTTAGAGTCCTCAGCCACAGTTTCCATACTCCCTGGTTTCACATTTTCAGGCACATTTGTACTCATACATATACCTAACCCACTGCATGGTTGGCAGTTGGCACAATGGGCCCTATCTTGATGGGATACAGAATAATAGGCCACCCAAATGGTACAGCTCACTGAATGAAGTAGGCTCCATATGTTAGAAGATTGAGAGGCAGGAAGCAAACCACACATTACTGTGGCACAGGACCAAAAAATCCTCCATTATTTGAAGATGGAGATCTTTCATATTGCTGTAATCTGTACCCATCTAGAGTACATGAGTGGTCCCAATTTTTTTTTAAATTTTATAAAAATCTTCTCAAATGATAAATTAGTTGGATGATGGATTGTATGTATATGTTCCTAGGTTGAGTGTATATGATTTGCTCAGTTTCCCCCTCTCCTCTGTGGACAGCTCCTACAGAGCATGGCATTGCTGACAATTTGAGCAAAAACATGGAAAAGGAACCCCCACCTCTCTTCTTCCTCTTTTTCTTTCTTTCTCTGTCTCTCTGAGTCGTACTTTTGGAGCTTTAATTTGTTTCAATTTCCGGAACAAGTGAGTGGAGAAAAGTGAGGAAGGGGAAAAGGGATTCCTAACCCAAGACCCCTTATAACTTCTAACCCCCACACACAAGTCACAGGCCCCTTAATGCTGCTGCCCCTTGTTTGCCTAGACAGCAAGCACACTTGATGGGCTGGATTGAGACAGCCCCAAAACTGCCTTTCTTCCCACATGGATCTGGTGAGTGGTTTTCATTTCGTCGACGGTTTTGGGTACTGTTGTGTTAAGGTGGGGTCCATGGAGGACGGTGCTTAGCTTGGGATATGAATGTGAGAGATGAGAGGGAGGTACTGTAGTGGAGATGGGACCACTTCTCTCCCTTTCCTTTTTGTAGTTTTTGCTTCATTTAGCCTTTTTTGTGCCAAGTAAAGACACAGGAGGCTGGACCATTTCAGGATTGGGCATGAAGTCTTTCACTTTGAGATGATGACTTTGAAGATCAAATCCCTCAAAATCACAGCCTCATTAATTGTATCACTTGGGTAAGTTTTTAATCGGACTTGTGTCCATTGTCTTGATTGATGATGCCCAAAACATATTATTGTACTCCTTTTTTTTTTATTATTAATATTGTGTTTTACATATTATCAATTCAATAATATACATAACTCCTATTTAAGTAAAATCTCCCTTCATGAAATAGGAAAGGTAGACAACAATTTGAGATATTTGAATTTCATAAGTGGATCTCATTAATGGATCTGCTGCAAAGTTAATCAAAAGAGAAAAGGATATTGTGATCAACCCTGTCTTGAACAAAGCAGCTATATTACATTAGCATTATCATGATGAGAAAGCTTTCTCTAAACTATATTGGTATGTTAAATGAATTCTGTTTTGCCATTTCATACTATCCTTTGCTAAATTCTAGAATAAGGTGCACTTCTATGGATTTATTATTATGACTTCCACCAATGTCATCTTCAACCTACTCTTTTTGTCCTTGAGGACCTATCAACCTACATAGAATTTTTCTTCTTTTCTCACAGCCTTATTATTGACTTGTGTTGGATAATTACAAATAATCTTAAACGAGTCTTTCTTAATTTATCACATGTTGATACTACCTATGAAAGCGTTTATGATGATGATAAGGAGGATTTTATGAGGTTGACAGTTGATGTAAATTTTTTGTCACATTTAAAACTATGCATTCAGCTCATATCCTCTCATTTACTAAAAAAATTGTCACGAGAGTTCATCTTTATAGAACTCGGCCACCCCTGTTTCATGGGGATATGGTTAATACTAATAATACACAACAAAGAGAGACATATATAAGGTAATAATCCACTTTGGATAATTTTTTAGGTTCAAATTTAACCATGGAGTCCTGCTGGATTGACATCTATGGTTTGGGAAAAAAGCAATGCCATCACATAATTCTTTTTTTTTTTTTTAGAGGGAATATCATATGTATTAAGAATTAACAGAAATATCACATTTGAGGATTACAAGATTATGAATAAATTGTGCAGCACAGTCTCTCCAAATTCTTATCCTTTCCTTTTAGCTATCAACGCTAATAACTTAAGAAGGCTACAAAATTCTAGATTTTTAATCCAATAATAAGTAGCTGCAAATGATAATTTGAGTGAGATAGTTCACCCTTGATCAATGAGATCACTAAATAAGAGAGCTTGCTTGTTTTGTGTAATTGAATTCTAAAGAATCCTAAGGATTTTGTTTAGGAAGTGCTTAAAAGTTTAAGCAAGAAAGGTGTATAAGAAATGCGCATCAAATAATATTATTTTTAAGAGAAAATGAATCAAGGAAAATGTAAATTGAATATCCAACCATCGCCATAATAATTCAATATTAGGAAAGTCATTGTCATCTACATATCCTTCTTATATCTTTCATCAACTGCTTTTTTCATAATCCTTTTTTTTTTTTATGAAGAATATTTGACAATGAATTCTTATATATTTAATTCCATAAAAAGAATGATGTCTAAAGTAGAGACATAGCGATATAAATTCACAAGAGTCCAAAGTTGGATGGTGTTTTTATTATTATTATTATTATTATAAAAGGAAAAAAAGGCAAAATGTTATAAACTCCTTGGCCACCCCCACGTGATAAAATGGCCTACAGGAGATGACCAGTCAATCAAAATCCAATTCCCCCCTTTTGCTAGGGTCGTAACCTACATGTCCGGGGATCTTCTTTCTTTTTTATTTTATTCTTCCTAGCCGAAGGAGCTGGAAACCATTAGAGACTCCATCCCTCGAGATTAAAATATCTTCTCCAAATGTAAGACCTATTCCCGTGGGGTACCAAGGGATTGATTCCAAATTCTAAGGTGAGTTCCTTGTCAACTAGGGCACCCCTTGTTCCCACATGTGAGGATACCTTAAGCTAAATAGTTGTGGCAAATATCAATCTAGCTTCATTCACATGTGAAGTAAAATCAGAATAGATTGAAGCCTATTTTTTTCTTTTTCCTTTTCTTTTTTAATTTACTTTCAAACACAAATATTACCATCAATTTATGAGGAGATAGGTATCTTTTTTTTATTATTTATTTTAAAACACAAACAACTTCAATTAATCAATTGATAGTGTGTGGGAGTATTTTTAGGCTTGGTAAAAGTACCAGTCAGACACATCTTAATTTCGGCCAGGAGCTCCAGCTCAGCCACCTCGGCCAGGAGTTCCATCCTGGCCAGAATACTTCGCATCGGCCTGGGATCCCATTTCGGCCAGACATCTCATCTCGGCAGTAATGCCAGAGAGTCCACCTCGGCAGTAGCGCCATAGATTATCTCGGCAGCACCCGAGCTCTGTACCTCAGCACCTGAGCTCGGTAACAGTACCAGCTCAGCCTGACATTCTCGGCAACAGTGCCAGATCGCTCATTAAACAAGTACGGCCTGCCATACCTCTATAGAGACTCAACCACGTTACAGAACGTGTTGAGTAATGAAGATAGGCATCGGACAGAGAGTTGTCAGTAGGTGGATGCGCCCATGTCAAGCCACCAATGTCAGAACCACCCATACCACCGATGGGACTCCCCATCACCAAAGTCAGAGGACTTCAGCTACAAACACAAGGAGCAAGCTCTATGACCCGGTAAGGAAGAAAGAGAACACACAGGCACTCTGCCTCTCTTCTTCTTCTCCATCATTTGTCCAGTGACAGCACTAACTTAGGCATCGGAGGGCCTTGCGCTGACAGCAGTCATGGTCTTCTGACTTTCTCTTCTCTCCCCCTTGCAGGATCTCCGGCGTGTAGTCTTCCCCAAAAGAAGTTCATCATCTATCTAAGTGGGTATAAAGTTTTTTGCACTTACAGATTGTACCGTCAAATCTATATTAGGGCCTTTTTTTTTTTTTTAAGAATTCTATAAATTTTTGTTGGGGTATTCATGGGTTTCACAAATGTTCAAATATAATATAGTAATTTGGAGATTGAAGTTTTTTAAGAATTCCTTATGGCATTAGTATTATTTCACAAGATTGACTTTATGAATTCTTTACCATTTGGAAAGAGGATTCAAAGTTCATAAAAACAGCATTACTTGGGTGAGTGCACTCAGGAAAATATCTCAAAACACTATGGCCTAACTTACATATATTCACTGGCTTGGATTACCATGAACAGGCTTCATCAGTGCAAGGAGCGTAAGGTTCATGATTCATCTTCATACATGTGTTATTCTTCCTCTCTGTCCAATTCGATGGTGGCGACTGGAGAAGTGTACGATTGTCCTCGTTTGATTCCATCTGTCACTTTGCTTGGATTCTGAGAGGAGAATGATAGTTGTGTAGAAAACCAGGGGCGTTTACGGATGGGGGAGACACAAACGAGAACAATGAAGAGATGGGTAGGTTACCTTTGTCATGTCCAATCAACATCATTTCATGGATGAATCTCACTAGACTCCTTCACGTGGCTAAGGCAGCTTTGATATACCATTGAGAAGTGTTTTGAATGTGTACAACACTATGTTTGGAGGAATTTACGGCATATGCCCTGTATGATCCTATACCACTTCGGAGGTGCCGTATTCACCATAGACACGAATAAAGCTCTCTAAGTGCATATTCGTATTTTTTTTTGTCGTTTAGTGGTATGGTCGATATCGACCATATAACTGAAATGCATTTTTCCCTGCATGGTCGATATCGACCATATAACTGAAAGGCATTTTTCCCTGCATGGTCGATATCGACCATATCACGAAATAACAAGAAAAAAGACGAAATGAGTTTTCTTCTTTGGTTGCTGGTGCGGTTCCATGGCCAGGTGGGTCTGTTCAAAATGAGAATCCATATCCAGGTGGGTCTGTTCCAAATGGGGTTGAATGTGGATTTTCTCAACAAACTCATCAAGATATTAGTACTGAGATTACACACTCTGATGGGTTTGGTTCTGATTTTGATTTGAAAATAGTCCAAGTTGGGATTTCTATGATTTCAGGAGAAACTCATCAAGAAAGTTGCAGAAAAGTCGTGTTGCGTTCGAATAGATTTGATTTGAAACTTGTGGAGCAAGGGTTCTCACATGAAATTGGAGCCCAAAACGGAACTGATTGTAAAGAGGAATCTTGAAAAATATGAGATAGCCCTCAGCAGTAGCGATGAGAAATATGGGTTTTCTCCTTTGGTTGCTGGTGCTTCTCCATGGGCCAGGTGGGTCTGTTTCAAATGGGGTTGAATGTGGATTTTCTCAACAAACTCATTAAGATATTAGTACTGATATTACATACTCTGATGGGTTTGGTTCTGATTTTGATTTGAAAATAGCCCAAGTTGGGATTTCTAAGATTTCAAGAGAAACTCATCAAGAAAGTTGCAGAAAAGACGTGTTGGGTTCGAATAGGTTTGATTTGAAACTTGTGGAGCAAGGGTTCTCACATGAAATTGGTGCCCAAAACGGAACTGATTGTAAAGAAGAATCTTGAAAAATATGATATAGCCCTCAGCAGTGGCGATGAAGAAGGGGTCGTGAAAGGTTCCATCCCCTCTTCTCCCTCCTCCTCCCCTCCCCCTTCTCCTTCCTGAAAAACCCAACTTCTATTTGAGTTCCCCCATAATGGTCGATATCGACCATTTTTATGGTCGATATCGACCATTCGCTAAACGACAAAAAAAAAATACAAAATCGTACTTTGAGAACCTTATCCATAAATACCGTGTTTCTAGGATTTCAAGAGTGGTATGGAGTCCTTAGGGGTCCTACGCCGTAAATTCCTCCTATGTTTGGGAAGGAGGGAGGGGAGGGGAGGGGAAATTTGAGGGAGAAGGAAAATAAATGGGAGGGGAGAGGAAATGAATGGGAGGGGAGGGGAGAGGAAATTTTGAGGGAGAAGGAAAATGAATGGGAGGGGAGAGGAAAATGAATCGGAGGGAAGGGGATGGGAGGGGAATTAATTTATCTTTTTTTGTTTGGAAAGTAAAAAAGTAGGGGGAAGAAAAGTGAAAAAGTATAATTTTGTTTGTTTGTGAGATAGGGGGATAAAGACCATTTTTATCCTTA
>QPKB01000736.1:0-21185 GCA_003546025.1 Camphora micrantha
TAAAACCTATTATCGGTTAAACCAAACCGATATATATATATAAATAATATAGTTTATTTCATACGTTGGACAACTGATGTCTTTTGACCTGAAATTATAACACATACTTACTGTAAAACCGATATAAAAACCAGGGAAACCGATATAAAAAATATTTATAATATCGTTTTTGGACAACTGATGTCTTTGAACTGCAAATTTTACACACTACTTGTAAAATCATATAACACCGATATTAAAAAAATTTATATATGACAACTGATGTCTTTGACCGTAAACACCACTACTATAAAAGAGTGAAACCGATAATAATTTTTATATTAATATCGGTGATAAAATGCTTTGTTTATATCATTTTTGACCCTGAAATTATAATTGTATTATAAAGTTGATTCTATAACGATATAAATTATATGATGTTTTTTTTAATCAAAAGAATTGCATTGCTGCAGTATGCCTGCAGTACACTGTACACCAATAAAACTATGCATATATATACAAAGTGATCAATAACTATAACTACATAAAGCAGAGAGAAATGAGACATTTCCTAAATTTTCTCATAAAAAATATTCCTAATTTCCAACAATTACTCCTCAAATTACCTATCCCACCATCAACAACCTCCTCCATAAAAATCAAAACTTCAACACCACAAAATCCACAAATGAAAGCAGAAAAGTAATACAAAATAAAACAAATCAAACCGTGAATTCTCTGATGATCTTAGGGGCTAGGAGATAAGAAGTGTACAAGAGAAGTGCGCGCTCTCCTTGATTCCTAATGATTCTGGAGGACAGATCTGAATGAAAGGATGACGTCTCTGTTCTTCTCTAGTCCAAGAGGAGTCTAGACGGGAGACCAAAATTCATTCTCAAAGCAATAGTTAGAAAAGACCAAGTACATTAACAAAAAGACCAACCAGTTCTTGAAACAATTATAGTAACTATTTGCGGACTATGCATTTTCAGCGGGTAACAAACTAAAATGCATAACATTTAAGGCATGATTTAACTACCAATTAACACAATAGAACCTCTAATGAAGTCAGCAACAATATCAAGTTAATGACTGAAATGAAATAAAGCAAGAAAGAAAAGGTCCACTATCACCTGCATTAAAAACGCAACAACAGTCAGCCACTCCTTCCTTGAGCCTTTATCTAACTAGGAGCATTGAGCAATGATATAACCATCTGGTTTGAAACTCCCTACGCATGCCATTCGTTTTCGTTAACTTATTTTGACTGATCGTAAGACGAAATTAAAAAAATTGATGAAATAATACATCAGTGACCATTGCATCAAAAGAAAGTACATTTTTCACTTTAAAGGAAAGAACCCAAAAACTAAGAAAATTCATAATCTTCAGCAACCTTCCTCTCAATGAAACAATATTCTAGAAGAAGGAGTTGGACTTCATCAATTGTAAATGTTTTGCTCACACCGGAGGGAAAGATATATGATATATGCAACAGTTATTAAAGAAATTCAAACAAGAAAAAATAATGAAATGAAGAACTATGATCAAATGTGGAGAATATAACACAAAATATAAGCATATACTGAAAGGAACAACAAGGCAACCAATTTAGCTAAGATAGAGAGAGGTAGATGTCGCATAAGTAAAAATGCATGCAACCATGATCAAAGATGGAAAAATTTTACTATAGAAAAAAAAAAAGAAAAGGAAATAACACATCAATCTTAGTTATAAACAAGCCCAAATGAAAATTAAGTAAGCCAAATCAAGTTAAGTAGAGCAATTATGAGATTTCAATGAAAGAAAGGTACCAACAACCCAAGAATTTTTAACATATGGACTGGGTAAGTGAAGAAAATCACCAATCAAAAGGAATAGCTAATAAGCAAATGTTTGAAAGAAAACTCAGCTGAGAATCTATATAAAATGCATAGATGACAACAGAAAAAAAAAAAAAGTCTCTGTGTGTGTGTGTGTGTGGGGGGGGGGTGGTGGGGGCGCTGAGAGGGCTGAAAACCCACATATACAACTTCCCAACACCTGAGTGCTATCAGGGCGCGCGCTGAGAGGGCTGACCCACATTTACAAACTCCCACACCTTAAGGCTATCACCATGGCACCTATTTCAATACAACACCTCATTATACAACAACCAAGTCAATTTTCAGCTTTATTTTGCATCACCATTACCCAAACAAAACATAGCAGAGAACCCAAGTCAATTGACCATTATTTGACTGTCCTTTGGAAGGATGACAATGGTCTTGGTAACCCCACAAACAAACGAAATTACCTTATAGATACATTCTCTAAATGAAATTAGCCTTTATAGCATACCATGCCCAACCTCACCTAAACAGTAGTTCCAGTTCCACATCTCCTACTTAAAGTCTGTAATTAGGTTACAAAGCATAATACTCGATAACAATTGATTATTATATGTAGGGTATTGTAATTAGCTTTATAGATACATTCTCTAAACCATAATTTAGATAATTTAGCAAATGTAGCAGGTTAACCAACATGGATATATTAACATTACAGTGTCCCCGACCATATGAATTTATCAAAGAATGGACATATCTTTGGGTTGTAACCAAATCCCCACCAAACACTGCCCTGGACCTCCTCCATATCCTGTCATCCAAATCATTTTTCTGAGAAGGTTAAGCATTCATTTCCATCAAACCCAAATTATAAACAAGCACATCAAACGCACCGTCTGTTAAATCCTCTTTGATCTTTATGTGCCCAACGCTACAGTCTTTAAAGCCTCTTTGTCTTCAATATCCAACTCCATTCTCGATCTTTGCATTTGTCTGAGCAATTTTCTTTCCTAACCTTGCAGATCAGCGATAATAACTAATAAAGGAGGCACTGATCAAGCACAAACAATGAAGAAAAACTCAGAAGCAGTGAGATTGTATTACCTTAATCAATTACAACTTTTAATTTCCCAACAGGTTCTCATTATTTGCCAATAAGCTTGTCAACTTTCAAATAGTAACCATGGTATATATTTGTGAGTCTCTCTGTTCATCAAATTCTGCTTCCAGAATGCTATTTACCCAACAAATATCACCACAACCTGAATATATTAGCACTCAGCACCTTGCTCCAATCACAAATACATGCACACCACAGATCTCTACAGACTACAGGGATGAAGAGGCAGTACAGCCTCCTGGGCTTGTCCAGAAACAACACTGGATCCAAGAGACACGGAACTGAAGTGTCCCACTTATCTGTTCCAGACGCACATCAGTAATCTACCAACCACTTATAGACCCCAAAACAAAATAGGAAAACGTCCCACATATTATAATGTATCAACAAGGGCTACATGTCGATGACCATGCAGATATGAAACGGACTCATCACTATTGTGATAAATTGCACATGATTCATGAATACTCTTACAGTAGAGAAAAAACGAAATGAATGCAACGCAAAACCACAAAGCCTAAAAAAAAAAAACATAACTTTTCATTTTCTCGGGGTGAAAGCTTTCTCTTTATAGAAAAGTAAGATTCTTCCATTTTTGGAAAACTGAATTGAAACAAAGCGCAAAATCATAATGCCCTAATTTCATTTGATTTGAATGAAAAAAAAGTATGATATTATCTGAATATGATATGAGATATGAGGAGGAATTTTACTTGCATGAGAGGATGAGCAGAACGGTCAATTGCTTGGAGCTCTCTTGCAGGCAAGCAGGAAGGAGTGGCTCGTTCTAGGCAATGACGCAATCAATCATGTCCGACCTTGCTGCCTGGGAGATTGCATTTGCAGCTGTAATGCTGCTCATGTGAGGCGATTGACCCATTTTACTAAACCACAAAATCTTAACCTAACACCTCCCTCTCCCTCTCTCTCCATTTTAAAAGTTGCTGATTGGAGAGGTACATGGTTTTTTCAGAAGAAGAGAGAAAAGACATTTTAACCAATGTCTCTGCATTGAAAGAGAGAAGATCTCATCCCTGCACCACCTGAATCGAGAGTTCAACTTCCACGCCACCCTGAGAGGGTTTTCGATGATGGGTTGGAGATTTTGGATTTTCGATGATTGGTTGGAGATTTGGGGTTTTCGAGAGAGAGGATGAGATCTCGAGGATGGCAGGGGAGAGACGGTGAGATGAAGGTGCTGCCGCTGCGAGGAAGATGGAGAGAGTGGTGGGCAGTGGCGTCTGAGGAAGATGCCGAAGCTGCTGCGAGGGGACTGGAGTGGACGGAGGCGGCGGCGACGAGAGACGATGGAGATGAGAGGAATGAGATTCACGCGGAGGAAAGAAAGAAATGAGTAGGGATAAGAGGGAAAAGGGAGGGCAGAGCGGAGGGGAAAAAAACAGTGGGAAGCCTTAAATTCTAGTAGCGGATTGAGAATTCGGTTTGGGCCATGGGGTTTTGGGCTCAGTTTTAACAATCCGGCGCAAATAGTTGCCGCAAAAATGTTTAAACATATATTGAGAAAAAAATTTTGCCCGCGAAATTAGTGCGCCGGCAGAAGAAAAATACTTTACGGGTGAAATTTGCGGTAAACATTCACCTTTGCCGGCAAAAAAATAAATCGCCGGGAAAATAAGACTTTTGCCGGCGAAAAAAATAAAACGCCGGAAAAAATATACCTTGCGGCGAAAATTGTCGCCAGGAAAACTCCTGTCTTTTTCGGCGAAACAAGCTTTTCTGCCGGTAAAGCTTAATTTTCCACGGGGTTAGATGATTTCGCCAGGGAAAAAAACGCTGGCCAATTATGCAAAATTGTTAATGTAGAGGCATAGATTTTTGTAGTGTGTAAATTAAAGCTAACAGCGAGAGTATGAGTTTAAAACTGATATTAAAAACTCTAAAATATGATCCCGGTATTAAAATATTTGTAATATAAATGAGTTACCTTATATATCTGTTTAGTCCACCGATATCTGAAAGTAGCAACCGATAATACAAAATTAAACTGATTATAACAATATTTTGAAGCCAGCATATTATATCGGTTTTACTAATAACCATATTAAGGGATTTAAAAACCGATATAAATCATTGTTTTTTAGTAGTGATGGTGCTCCCACAGATCTTCACCCGACGCATCGTCCGAGACGCAACACTTGCTCCTGACGTCAATTTACATCGAAAAGGCTCCTCTCGCAGTCGGCATCTGTTCAGACCTCCAAGAGCTCATGGACATGTACGGTCCCAACATATCTCCTCAACATGGAAGTAAAGCACATCATCATGTTACAGATTTGAGAACCTCAATTGTAGCTAGGTCTCTACTCTGTTACAAAACGCTCAACGACTACTGTAATACTATGACAACTTGCTCTGTCAAAACTGAATGTGCTCCTCACAAATCCGCTGCACAACTCTGATACAAGATTCATGTTATTCATAGCTCTTCGCTAACTCTGGGCTGTCATCCAACCTGTATGTACAAGTTGACTTTTAGCGCTGGTTCCACCAATGATCATCTCCCATGAACTTACAAACTTCTTCCCTACACCAAAATGTCTTTGCAACCCTATGGTAAAGAGCCTCAAAACGATGTCACCCTATAACACCCCGACCACCTTAAGGCCGATTTAGAGTTAATTACTTAGATTTGGTGGCTTGATGGATGTTTTGAATGTAAAATTGGCTTGATTCATGTAGAATTGAGTTGGGTGTTGACCTTTGACTAGGTAGAAGTATGACATTTTGGGAGTGATTGTGGTTTTTGTGTGAATTTAGTTTTTCTATGGGTTTTGTAGTGCATTGCATAGAGCATAGAATGAGCTTAATCTTAGTTTTGACCCAATGGATTCGGGATCCATTCTGACCATTTCAGCCCATGTCACTTCCTGCATATGCCTTCTTGAAAATTCTGTGAACCAACTTGGTTTGCATTCACAACTCATGAAAGAATCCCGTTTAAACACTACACAATGATTTTCATCCTCTCTTTCTTCATTTCCAGCTGAATCTCCTCTTCTCCTACACCCTCTACTACCTTCATTCTTCACCAAATATTTCTCAAGATAAATGGTAGTGACTTGCATGTTAGATTTGGACTCTATCATCATCTCGTTCTTCTTATTCATCTCTTCTCCTCTTCCATTTCAATTTCATTCATTTAGGTTGCTTCTGATCTTAATATTGTGGGTATTTTTCTATTGGCAGAGCTTGGACTTTGCTAGAGGGGATTGATTTGTGTGGATTATTTAAATTTAGCACCAAGGCAACTTAACTAATATGATTGCTGCATGCTTCTTCAATTGATTCGTAAATAGGTTCACATACCGTTGAAAGCGTCTTAAGGCTTACTGAATTTAATGAATCCTACATATATTTGACCTTGAATTTTGGGACTAAGTGGAATATTGGATTTTATCTTCAAACCTATGGCATCGGATGGTCCAAAGCAAATGTTAAGACACATTAGATGTTTGGATCAATTGGCCCGCTGTGTAGAAACTGAGGATGGATACCTTTGAATCTTTTTATCATGACCTGGCTTGTATATTATGTGATGAGGTTGAGCAACCCTGCACCCACAAGGACCTTGTGTTATTCGAATTGAGAACCGAACCAAATGTATTATACTAAGGGATTCGGTGCCAAATTAAGTAACACCAGGATTCTTTTGTAGCACCCACACCGGAATCCTTAGTACTACGAGTTGGGATGGTAAGACCCCAAGCGTTCCCAGACCGTAGGATTGGCTTGTTTTATATCTTCATTCCGTAATACTATGTACATGCATTGCATTCCGTTTCTGTACTCTCGTATGACTTGATCATTCTTATGTTCTAGTTATGGTATATCTTGCTTTAGACATATTTATATTATGCCTGTTTTCACTTATGATCAGTTACACTATAAAGTTCTGAATTATGTTACCATGATATGATTGTTTTGTTTATGTTCTGTTAATTTGGTACTTTTATTCCGCGAGTCGGCACCACTTGGCTTCGACCCGATCTAGCTGACCCGGCGAGTGTGGTTTAGTATATTTTTTGCCCTCTGCAAATGTGATTATATTCTGAGGCTTGGACCGGCACCCTAGGTCCACAATGGGGTTTTGGGCCCTCTAAACTCATAGTGCACCATTCTGTTTGTTTTGTTATCTTCTCTCATTTACATCAGTTTACATGTTATTTGAGAGATATATATCTAATGGTGGATGTGCCATTTAGTTTTGTTATTGTTGTTACCTGTAAATTATGATTTCGTTATGTCTCATGCTTATTTATGCTCATATTTTGCCTAGTAATTATGCTTTGACCTCTTGCGATTTATATCTGTCTAACAATTCATTTGTCACATGTTTATTATGATTCGCATAATCTCTGGTTTACCTTGCTTAGCTTAGTCTAATATGCTACACCTTAGCGTTTACAGTGGAGTACCTCGATGCCACGACCCGAAGATCCACGGGAGGAGGACTCTCCCCGATCACGGCGCGTAGCTGAATGTCTTCTAATGATGTCTCTAGACAACCCACTGAGAATGGAATCAAAATGCCCATGGACCGTGGCTTGGATTGCCATATCTTTTGTTATAGTTTAATAAACTTGTTTAGACTATGGCTTGTAAACCTCAAACTTAACTTCTTTCTCTTTCTATCTCTTGAACTTAAACTTGACCTTTAAATCTATGCTCACGAACCTTATGTTCTATATCTTGATGCATTTGATATTGTTGGATTACGATTTGATATCTATTTGACAGAAATTACACAAGTGGAAATACAGGTAAATAGAAAAATTTGAAACCTCACACGTGAATCCTGTGGGTGAATTCCGTTCGTGGGGACAAGGTCAACGAGTTTGACTCAAATCCCCATGCGGCATTTGTCGCGCCTTGAGATGGGTGCAGTCTCGGCTCTCGGGGCATGACAATCCTGTACTTGTGTCAAAACTGTCCCTGCCAGACACCATAGACATCAAAATACTAATAACACTCCTGAAATCCAGACTACCTGCAATTCTATCACGAACTCCAACCAAATCGGGGATTCGAAAACTGGTTGTCCTTAGATGTGCTGAATCGACAATGGCTCAAATATTTTGACATAACAAACCAACATCACCTGTCACTGACAAACACGCTCTCAACATCTCATAAGAACTCACTCACCACATAGGCAAACTAATGGAATTGACTAACAACTCAACGCGTCAACCACTTATACAAGTCCTACGCGAGAAAAATGGTACTGCAAACTCCTATGATCGAAATGAACCTCCAAACTCTCTCCAAGTAGATATCGGCTCCAAGTTCCAGGGCTATAAACTACTACTGCTAACTCCAAATCTTTGTGGCATAGTTCCTCCCATGGTCTCTCAACTTTCTAGACCGATAAACTCCTACCTCCGTTCTAAAACCAAACACATGCTAGCCTAACCTTCGAAAGCATTGGTATAAATCACAAATCCTCTGCTCTTAGTCGGTAAGGTCAACACTGGGTTGTAGTAAGCTTCTCCTTAAAAAAAAGCTAAAAATTATCTTCGCACCTTCGTACGAAGGTACATTCTTCTTGGTTAATGAACTAAGATCTTAAAAATCTCCAGCAAATCTTCTATTAATATACCGACCTAGGAACTCATGATCTTTGTAGCATACATTGGGCTCTGCCAATTCACTACGGCCTCTAGCTAATTAGATGAATCAAATGTCAAACCATCCTATACGGGGCTCTAGAGATTTGGGACTATCCCATCAACTTTATGGAGAAGCCTAGCTCCCTATTAGCGGCAATCTTGTCAATTCCTACAGAAATGTCCAGAAACTCATGGCTACTAGGATTCCTTCTATCTTCATAGTTGCTTGTCCTTAGAAATCAAAGCTGTGGAACTCCAACAACTGTTTACGGGCTAGCTAGCCCTCTCTACCTTAAGGGCCGAAAACTATGCGGGTATCCTATCTCTTCCTTGGATCCTCAAATCTAACACTTGCACTAGCCTCATCTATCGAAAAATCACCGTCTTATGAAAACAACCATACAATCACGACACTTCGCCAATAAATCCATCCTAGATAGCAACAAAATTGTGCATTACCAAAAACTATCAACTTGCATTGATCACAAATCTCCGTGGTTCGAACCTTACACTTTGGGAAGAAAACATCCCACACCACTACCTACCAACCTACCAGAGTAGTCAACGAAAGAACAACCCGCAACTGCTTGAGTCTACTCCGATATAATAACAAAGTGTGGTGCAATGATGATAGAGTGTGTGAGCCCATAATCAAACAAATCGCTAGTATCGTGGGTCACAAACTACGATCTTACTTCTACACCATGATGCATGTCGCCTTAGCCTCGTCATAGCCAGTGCATACACGCGCCTTGACATCTGTTGAACTGGCCCTTGCTGAGCTGGCTCTTGTTGTTGTGGTCTCTGTTGTCCCCGTACTACAAGCAATGGCTGGCGGAGAGGCAGGACCTGAATAGGACTAACACTAGCGTACTGACATTGATTCGGGGAGTCCTTCGGTGGCATTTTTTTTCAAATGAGACAATTGGTTAGCACAAAAAATAAACAAACCTAGAAAAACCCAAATAATAATTAGTACACCCAACGTCTTATCATGTCCTCACATCGTGTCCTAGAGTTCTAAGTCTTTAAACTCTTAGAACAATTCACGCTCTGATACCAACTTCATATGTCATGCCCGGATCCTGAGATTTCACCCATCCGGGGCGCGATGTATACTCGCGTGGGGATTCGAGCCAAACTCGCAGAAGATATGTCCCCACAAATGGGATTCCATAGATTTCACGTGTGTGGTCATAAATCCAACACATTAGGGGTACCTTTCAATTTCATATGAACTTGTATAATTAACCAAAAGGCATCCCTTTTTATTCACCAACCATATCATATTTCAATCATAATCAAGAGCATAAACAGTCCATAGAGTGAATGCTTAAGTTCATAGTTAAGGTTAAAGAAAAGAGTAGCGGAAGCTAGGTATTAAATTAAGGCATTACAACACCAAAAGAAGAGAAAATCTGAAACACCTAATCATCATGACCATCCAGGTCATAAGTCTCTAAGGTTAAGTGACATCCACGAATGCTCAACGCAAGTGGATTCTACTGGAAATCATCAGAAGTTCACTCAGCTAATTTACTGGGGAGTTTTTTGTTCCTCCTCAGCAACCGTGGCAATGGCATCGAGGTTCTCACCTGTAATGCCAGTGTAGCACCATTAGACTAGGCTAAGCAAGATAAACAGAATATATAATATAACATGTGGCAAATGAGTAACTGGATAGATATAGATTATAAGAGGTCAAAGTGAGTACACTAGGCAAGTCTATGCATGAATAAGCATGAGATATACGAATAATAAATGACAGACACACATAAATAACAAAACTAGATGGCACATCCACATTAGCTATATTCTCCTACATTAACCATGTAAACATGAATATAAAGTGAGAGTAGAAAACAGAACATAATAGAACAAAACAGGGTGGGTGCACTAGGAGACAGAGGGCCCGAAACTCTCCATCGTGGGACCTAGGGTGCCGGTTAAACCTCGGAATATAATCCCATCTGTAAAGGGCCAGAATTATAACTAAACGCACAGTTAGCCGGGTCCGACTTCGATAGGGTTGAAGCCAAGTGGTGCCGACTCGTGGAATGAAGTGTACAAAAATAACATAACATATTACATAAACAGATCATATCATGTGGTATATAATCAGAACTTACCATAAGTATAACTAAGCAGAATAGGATAATAATATAAACAGGTGCATAAACAAGATGTACATAACTAATAGAAGTATGATCAAGTCATACGAGAATACTGGAAACGGAATGCAATGATTGTACATAAATCAAAACGGAATCAAGATATGAATCAAGCTAAGCCTACGGTCTTGGAACTCTCGTGGTCTTCACGTCCAACTCGGTGGACAAAGTTCAGCTTCTCAATCAGATCGCTTTATTCAGGGTAGGCCCCCCCTGTCTCCACCTACCCAGCATCCGGATCTCTTTTCAGCTCCCTACAACCTTTCCTCCCATACCCTTCTCCTCTGCTGGCCCCCTCTCCAGCTAATTCCAGCCACCAACCCTCTTCTATTCCTCCCCTTTCCACCTCAGCTCCCTGTCCCCTTTCAAACCCTATCCCTTCTCCTCTGGCAGCACCCTCCCCAACTTATCCCAAACACCTGACCTCTAATACCCCCCTTCCCCTTTTCCTCCTCCTCCCCAACCCACTTTAATCCTCTTATCCCATCTACCCCCCCTCCACCCCTTTTCCCAGCCAACTCCCCTTCCTTGTCTCCAGCCTCTCTCGCTCCCTAGGGGGCACGACCAGCTTATTCTTACTCATAACCACCTGCAGTATCTTCTCCACAACCCTTCTGGTATCCCCTCTTTGGCTCCCTCCCCACCCCCATAAAACCTACGCCAGTTGCCTCGCCTCTCAGTCTTTTCTCCCCTCCCGCCATCCCCCTCCGGTATTGCTCGATGGTAAAACTCACCATTAGGATCCCTCTTCAGATGGTAAATTCCAGCAAACTATCTTTCTCTCACTCAGCTATAGGGAAATTCGTTGGCAGAAGGCCTTCGCTTGAAGCTTTTGGAAAAATAGGGGATGTCCTCGTGGCGCCTGTCCAGGCCATGTCTGATCTCCCTAGCAGAAAAAGGTAACTTCATTTTCAGATTCCACTCTAAAAGAGGATAGGGAAGCTCTGGTAGGATCTAGTCCCCTTCTAATGGAAGGAAAAAAAGCTCCTCCTACGACCCTGGTCGCCAGGTCAAGACGAATCAGCTTGGCCATTGGAAGCCCCGGTTTGGATCAGGCTCAGAGGTATCCCCTTCCACTGTTGGAGTAGAGACATTCTTCTATCGATCACGGCCTCAATTGGGAAGCCTCTCCGTTTCTTGATGATCTCACTGGCAAACAGAGGATTCTCTCCTTTGCCAGAATTCAGGTTCTTTAGAATGTGGCTAGCTCCTCTCCGAGGTCCCTCACGGTGGAATTAGAAGGAGAAGATACAGTTGAAGTGGAAGTCCAGTATGAATCTATTCCATGCTCTGAGTGTCTCTCGCCGGCCACCTATCCACTAAGTGTCCCTTCAATATGAAACCTGGTTTCCTGAAGACCCCTGCTCAAAATCCTGTCCTGATTGCTCCAACAGCTTCAGAGGACTCCGGATCAGAGGATGCAGCCACTCACCTCGTCTCCCATGTCATAGCTGACTCAGGCTCAGAAGAGGACCTTCAGGACCAACACAAAAAGCAGGGTTTCCAACCCTCTCAGAAACCTTTCGATAACATCAGCTATCCCCCCTCGCCCCCCCCCCCCCCCCCCACACACACAACGACTATCTCCCCATCAACAGCAATCCCCCCCCCCACCATAACCTCAGCCTCTTCGCCTCTCACTTTGGACCGCTTCCCTTCTCCCTTGCCTCTATCTGAGCCAATAGCCTATGCCTTCTTTTCCTATAACAACATGGTTACAGAGCATCCTCCCAATCCTCCCATGGTCCCCTCCCCTCAGACAACCCTCTCTCAACTCCCCCTCGAATGTTGTTTTTGAGATCCTAGACAGAATTCCGGCCCCCTACCTTGGACTGCTCCTAACATCTTCTCCATCTTAGAGAATTGCTCTTTAGCAGACCCTACCCTTTTCCACTTAAAACCTCAAAAGATTGAAAGTTGCTCCTCTAAAGTGAAGAGGATCATCCCTGAATAGTTTAGTCTTGGCCCCAAATACCATCTCCTCCTCTTCTCCTCCCTCAACCTCTCTTCCTATAACTTGAAATCCGGGATCCGAAACCCTAGAAGGTGGGTGAATAGGGTGAGCTTCATTATGACCAATTTTAACCTAATTTTAACAGAAACCAACTAGTCACAAGTGGTGATTTACAAATAAAATGCGGAAGCTTAATAAAAACAATCACCAACAAAGCAAGCACCATCACACAAGGATTTATAGTGGTTCGGCCTCAAGCCTACATCCACTACCGGCTTGTGATCCAACACCCACCGGATTTCCACTATTTATGCTTTTCAATAGGCTAAGCAATAACCTTTACAATAGCTTTCCAAGGCTTAGCAATAACCTTACAAATGATGTTTTTCAAGGCTTAACATCAACCTATTACATTATGCTTTTATAGGCTAGCAATAACCTCTTCAACCACAAGGTTGGTTATCTCTCTAAGTAGTGTCTAACATACACTTGATGAGATACAATTAAGCTCATTACATTTGCCTCTAAAATAGGCGGATATGAAAATGAAAATCTAATACACACACACACACTATGAATGCAAAGATGAAAGCACATGATGTGTGTGTGTGATGTCCTCAATCATTTGAAAATGAAAGCTCATAAATGTATTGCCAAAGGCTTTTAAAAGATTTAGCTCATAAAAACATTTATGATTGAGGAAAGAATGCAAGTCACATGTTAAAAGTAACAACTTGTTAATGATATCAAAGATTCACAAGTTGTATGAAATTAATTAGCTCTAAACATGTGATGCATAAGGATTTCAATCAATTTAACAATGTAGCTTAATATATGTATGCTTTAAAGCATTTGAAAGTGTAAAGCACAAAAATAGATTTGATTGAAATCAAGGGACAAATTACATGTACTTAAAATACAACTTGAAATGATATACCTATCAAAGCTAAGCAAGTTGTGAAACTTTTAAAACAAAAGTACATGTGAAGTTGTTGAATCCAAAACATAAGATATATTTGAAAGTGATTTTCTTATGATGAAAAACAACAACCAAAGATTCAACCAAGTATATGAATCATGTTACATACAATTTCAAAGATTCTTTCATTAACATGATCTACTTAAATTTACCAAATAAAGTAGTACTTGGATTGAATCCAAATGGTGATGCATCCAAAAGCAATAAATCAATTCAAAACATAAAATATGTTAAGGACACAACAAATCATAGTTTTATCATGCTAGAGAAGATTTACCAATAATTAAAGCTAAAACATGAAAACATATGATTTGTGTGGTTGTTAAATCCAAAACATAAGATAGATTTGAAAGTGATTTTCTTATGATGGAAAACAACAACCAAAGATTCAACCAAGTATATGGATCATGTTACATATAATTTCAAATATTTTTCCATTAACATGATCTACTTAGATTTACCAATTCAAGTACTACTTGGATTGAATCTCAAAGTGTTGCATCCAAAACAATAGATCAATTCAAAACATAAAACATGTTAAGGATACAATCAATCATAGTTTATCATGCTAGACAAGATTTACCAATAAATAAAAACAAAGCATGAAAACATATGATTAGGAAAAGTAAAGCTTACTTAATGATTTAACTCCATGAAACCAAGCTTTAGCTTTCCAAATGTCCCTTAGCCTTCCTTAGCTCATTCCCCTTTGTTTGGCCTCAAAACATCTCAAGGAGGGCCTCTTTGTTCCTCAAAATTTCTTTGGAAATGAGCTTTTATTTATATCAAAAAATGCCCAACGGCTAGTCCCCGGTCGACCTGGTACACTGCCCGGTCGACCGGCCTTCAACGGTCAAAAAACTGACCGTTTGAAAGAGAGCCTAACGGCTCTTTCCCCGGTCGACCGCGTAGTGTGGCCGGTCGACCGGGTCCATAGGCGCTGGTCGACCAGCCACACAGTGCGGTCGACCAGCCACACAGTGCGGTCGACCCGAGCCTGGACCAACTTCCCTCAAATTGCATATTTTTGCATATTTCAAGTTTTTCTTGAGGGAACTTTTTGGGCCATTAAATCAAGCTTGGAAACATGTTTAAATCATTCTAAGAGTTTTAAAAACATGAAACCTAAAAAGCCTAAGATGATTTGAATGTTTTAAAATCAAAGGCTAGCTTGATTCATAAAATTCCTTCTCAAAACAAATTGCATCCAAGTTTAAAATCAAAACATGCATGAACCAAGATTTTTACAAGTCTTAAAAACAATGCATGTATAAAACAAGATTTTCAAGATTTCTCAAATCAATGCATATGTGTGCAAATCAAATGATGCTTGAATGATAATGCATCCATCAAATTGCAAATACAAAATCCCTAACATAACTGATTCCAATAGTGAAATCTCCCAAGTGGTTGACCTCTCCCTTTTCAAATTGAAACCTAGGCGGAAACCTAAAGGCAAAGGCAAAGGCAAAGGCAAAGCTCTTCCCTCCTTAGGTCCTCAGTCCACTGGCCTTCCCCCCAAACTAGTCACTTAATGGTTAAAATTATTTTACTGGAACTGCAGGGGCATATGTAACATCCCAACAAAAATAATGGTTTCCCATCTTTTAGCTGTCCATTCCCTTGATATCCTCTTCCTCTCTGAGCCAAAGTCTTCTTTGGATTCCTTTTCCAAGGGGGCTTCTCCCTTTGGCCTCTCCCCTTCCTTCTCCAACACGGAAAATTCTCTATGGTGCCTTTGTAATCAAAATTCCAAATTTGACTTCACTTTTCTAGACCAATCATCCCAGCACATATCCATTTCCATCTCATCCTCCTCCTCTCCTCCTTCTAGTACTATTACAGGAGTCTAAGGATCTACTGATTACAGGCTAAGGAGAAACCTCTAGGATTATCTGGTAAATAGCTCTATCTCCCTTTAGCCTTGGTATGTGATAGGAGATTTTAATGCTATCCTTCTAGCTAAATAAAAGCTCAGTTTTCGTCCTCTCTCCTCTGCTTCGGTCAAGGACTTCACTAAGATGGCCGGGTCTGTAGGTTTAAAAGATCTGGGATACAGAGGCAACTGTTTCACTTGGGCTAATAACAAACAAAGTCAAGCTTTTGTGGCAGCTAGGCTAGATAGAGCTTTTTCAAATTCTTCTTGGCTTGATATCTTTGTGGATCCAATGGTCAATCACATCTCCAGAATCTCCTCTGATCACAACCCCACTTTTCCTCTCCCACAGGCAAAGCCTTTCTTTCAAAAATAGGCCTTTCAGATTTGAAGAAAAGTGGCTCCCTCATGACTCTTTTTCTAAGGTTGTAGTGGACAGTTGGGCTGCCCCTGCGTTGGTTCTCCCCAGTTCATCTTGGCTTCCAAAACTAAAGTTTCTTAAGCTCAATCTAAAGATTTGAGTAAAGAAGTCTTTAGCCACTTCAAGAATCATATAGCTAAGACCGAGTCCCAAGTTCTGGCTAAGGAAGTTGCTTTTGAAGCTCAGCCTAGTGATTCCCTTCTCAGGGATTTGAATCAAGGCAAAGCCTCCCTTCACAATTGGCTTAACGCAGAATCCACTCACTGGAAGTAAAGGGCCAAGGTGAAGTGGCTCTAAGATAGGGATAGAAACACTAAATTTTTCCATCTCTCTACCAAGGCCAAAGGTATCTACAACAACATCGAGAAGATCTCGGTCGACGGGACTCTTTTGGAGGATGGTATCCAGATAAAAGAGGAGGCAGCCACTTTCTTTTCTAAGCTTTTCCAAGCTGATTCTATTATTCCTGGTGGAGATCTTTTCCTCTTGGCCGGCCCTTCTGTCTCTGAGGCCCAAAACCAGTTTCTTGTTGATGTCCCTTCTCAGGCGGATATTAGAAAGGTAGTTTTCCACCTCAAGAAGAGTAGCTCCCGGGGCTGGATGGTTTCTCTGGAGTCTTTTTTACTAGTTGTTGGCACATAGTGAACAAAGAAGTCACTGAGGTTATCAACCCACTTCTTCCATTCAGGCCGTTTGCTAAGAGAAACTAACACCTTCTTCATATCCCTTATCCCTAAGGTATCATCGCCAGATTCCCTCTCTGATTTCAGGCCTATCAGCCTCCTGAATTTTATTTACAAAATCTCCTCCAAGATTTTAGCTTCAAGGCTGTCATCCATCCTTCCTCTTCTCATCTCCCACAGCCAATCGGCTTTTGTTAATGGAAGGTCCTACCATCATAATGTGGCCTTAGCCCATGGTTTTATCCAAAAGCTTAATTCGAAGATTAGTGGTGGATCAGTGTGTTTAAAGTTGGATATCTCCAAAGCCTTTGACAAGCTCCAATGGAACCTCCTTTTCAGAGCTCTCAAGTTCTTCAATTTTTCTTCTGCTTGGATCAATCTGATCAGGGAGATGATCTATACTAATAGAGGCTCAGTGTTAATTAACAACGGTCCCAGTGGTTTCTTGTCCTCTTCTTGTGGTTTGCGCCAAGGGAACCCTCTTTCACCCTATTTGTTCATTGCAGAGGAGGTTTCTTAATCTCCACATTGAGCAGCTAAGGTCTTCTAGGAAAATAGTGCAAATCTCTCATGTGCCTTCCACTCCCTGTCATCTGCTCTACGCCGGTGATATCCTGCTGTTCCTCAAAGCTTTTCAAGCCTGGGCCGAGACATATCAAAGAGCTGCTCTCTAAGTATCAAGCTTCTTCCGACCAATGCTTTAACCTCTTGAAGAGTAACCTCTATGTGGGAAAATTCTCAGGTAGTAGAGCCCAGATGATTTCTGAGCTGCTCCCTATCACCAGAGCCTCTCTTCCTGCTGTTTATCTTAGAGTCCCTCTCTTCTTCGAAGCCTCAAGACATTTCCATTTCAATCAAGTTCTGGACTCTATTTGGGCTAGGCTTGACGGCTGGAAGGCCAAATGTCTTTGCTTTGCAAGGAGGTTGACTATGGTTAAGCATGTGCTCTCCTCTATTCTCCTTCACATCTTCCTTGTTCTTCCCCTCCCTAGTAAAACATGTCTGCAGATTGAAAGACTAATGAGAAACTTTTTGTGGTCCTCTAGTCCTAATAAAAAGCGGAATAATATGGTGAATTGGGAAAAGGTTTGTGTGCCCGAAGTAGAGGGAGGGCTAGGCCTTCAAAGGGTGAAGGAGTTCAATGATGCCTGCTTGTTGAAGCTGGGTAGGTCTGCAACAACTTCTGATTCCCTCTGGGCTACCTGGTTCAGAGGTAGATATTTCAGGCTCTCTCCTATTTGGTCCTTTGGTAACACTAAGGCAAGCTCCTGCATTTGGAAAACAATCAGATCCCTAGCCTATTTACTTCAGCTTGGTAGTATGTGGGTTATAGGGAATGGCCACTCTATCCAGCTTTGGCTAGACAACTGGATCGGCCATGACCCTATTGCTCAAAGATTCCCCCTCCTCCTCTTCTCTGAGAGTGACCGGGTGGCTGATAACATTTAAGGTTACTCTTGGTCCATCCCAGCATCTATTCCAACAGAGGTGCAGGGCTTCCTCCTTCAGCAGACTAGCATTATCCAGCTCACAAATTCCTTTGATCCTGATAAGCTTTCCTGGAAAGGTAACGCTTCAGGGGATCTCTCCATAAAATCTGCCTGGATCTTCTTGAGGTCCAGAGGTGAAGCAGTTGACTGGTCTAGTCTAGTGTGGAACAAGGTCATCAATCCTAGACTTTCCTACTTTAGCAGGCGTCTTCTTCACTGGAAAACTCCTCCAGATTATTGGGCAATGCAAATAGGTTGCTCCATGGCTTCTAGATGCTACACCTGCCACAAAAATAGTGAATATGACCTCCATCTCTTCTTCTCTTGGCCCTTAGCTCATCCGTTCTGGTTATGGCTCCTCAGCTAAGCGAGCATCCCCTATGGCCCTTCGTCTGGACAGCTTTGGCTAAGGGTGTTGATGGTCCAGGAAGAAGAACTGCAACTGCTATCTTCTTTCAAGCCATCAACACTCTCTGGTTCCTTCGGAATGAAGCCAAGCACCGCTGCAAAAGGCCTACCTTGATGTCAGCTCAGATGGTTTTCCATGACAGGTGTAATGGTATGTTCAGCTCCTCTTTAGGCTTGGTTATTCCCACTCATCCAATTTTGAGAACCTTTGGATGGGGTGATTAACTTTTGCTCTCTACTTCTGTAGTGGGCTCTTCGTTGATCCCTTGTTGGTGTTGGTCAGCTGAGTGGTGCTTTTTGGTTCTGTTGGTCTGAGCTCCTTCAGGCGATTTTTAGTGCTTCTGGGAGAAGTGGTCCTCTCTTGCTCTTCCTGTCTGATGGATTTCTATTTTAGTAGCATTTAAGCTTCTGAAGGTTTTTCCGTGGAGGTGTTGCCTTGGGTGTTGGGCGAGTTAGCGGAATTGGCTGTATTTTCGGCTAGGAGAATTGCAGTTGGAGATTTTCTCTCCTTATACTTAGTCTTTATTTTGGGTTAACTTTTCTTATTTTTAGCTTGCATCCTTAATTGAAGCTTTGTATAGTTGGCTTTCTGTAACCGTGAGGCTTGTATCCTTAATTGTAGCTTTGGTATAGTTGGCTTTCTGTATATATGGACCGTGAGATATCAATGGAAGGAGAAGATTGTGGGTGCCAAAAATTGTCATGGTATCAGAGCCAACCGGTCGTTGAGCTCGAATCCCAAGAGGAACGACTCAAAAAAAAAAAAAGCATATCGCCAAAAGTGCGCCGACCGGGTTCCACCTGAGGGGGAGTATTGAGGAGTGGGCTCTAACCGATGGGGAATATTGAAAAGTATTTCTGTTGCCTCCACTAACGCCTTAAGGTTTTGGCAGCAATGGTCAGCTAAGAAATTTTAATATTGAAAAGTTCTCATTTAACAAACCCCTACTGATCCTATTACTGCCACAAGTAACAAGTTCCTAGTTGCGGATGCCATTGGTGATGACATTTCAACGGATCCAACATCATTGTAGTTGGATATAACTGATGCCTCGTAGGAGTCTAGTGACAGGGGGAGTGTTGGTATCGTTGATTCCGTGCCTATCGCTCCCAATGCTACAGACGGCCGTCCACAACGTACACGGCGTCCTCCGAGCCGTTTATAGGACTATGTGTGTCACACCGCTCGCTGCCCCGATCCTGTCACACCAAATCCTACTCCTCAGTTGTCCTCACGTACTCTCTATCCCATAGCTAATTATGTACGTTGTGATAACTTTTCTGCACCACATCGTCGTTTTTTGGCAGCTATTACAGTCGATACCGAGCCTACCCGTTTTTCCTGAGGCTGTCAAACATGCAAAATGGCGCACTGCTATGCAAGAAGAAATAAAGGCTCTCGAAGATAATGGGACGTGGACTGTGGAGAATTTGCCTTCTGGGAAGAAACCCATCGGTTGCAAAAGGGTTTACAAAATGAAGTACAATTCCGATGGCTCAATTTGAGCGTCATAAGGCATGCCTGGTAGTGCTGGGGGAACAATCAGAATGCAGGGATCGATTATAATGAAACGTTTGCTCCTGTTGCCGAAATTAGCTACAGTGAGAGTTCTATTAGTAGTGGCAGCCGAAAAGAATTGGGATTTGCATCAAATGGATGTTCGTAATGCATTTCTACATGGGGATCTTGACGAAGAAGTTTACAGCGGCCACCCCCTAGTTTTTCTGGCTCCTCTCCTGGCAAAGTGTGTTGTCTCTACGGAAATCTCTATATGGTTTGCAGCAGGCACCTCGAAATTATTGGTTTGCTAAATTCTCATCTGCATTAAAGACTTTTGGATTCTCTGCAGTCTTATTCTGATTATTCAATTTTCACTTTTAAAACGGGATGGTGCTATTCTGGTTGTTCTTGTGGTATGTTGATGATTCGATTATAGCAGGAGATGATTTGGGGTTGTTGGCCTCGATTTAAGGAATATCTCAATGCTTGTTTCACATGAAAAATACTTGGTAAATTGAAGTACTTCTTGAAGATTGAAGTCGCACGTGGTGCTGAAGGGATATTTTTATCTCAGCGCAAATATGCGTTGGACATAGTTGCAGAAACGGGTAAGTTGGGCACCAAACCCAGCCACTATTCCCCCTGGCAGCAGAATCATGGACTTGCTTTAGATAGATAGTCCTTTCATGGACAACTCGGAAGCATTTATGTCGCCTTGTTGGACGATTAATTACTTGACAATTACACGTCCTGAGTTGTGCTATTCGGTTCATAACAATTGGTCTCAATTCATGCAATCACCGCGACCGTCATTGGGAAGCCGCTTTACGAGTGGTCTGTAGTACCTGTTATATCCAAAGGATGATCCTGGGCAAGGGATTCCTCTAACGTACGTGCGAGCACCGACATTCAACTCCATAGCTACTTGTGACTCTGATTGGGCTACGTTGCCAGTGACACTACTGCTGCGATCCATCACTTACAAGTATATTTTGTGCTATCTTGGTCCACGGTCTTATACCAAATCGATCATGAAAACAAAGAAACAACATACGGTTTCTCGGTCTTCTGCTGAGGACCGAGTATCACTCTCTGGCCACGCTCACATCTGAGCTTAAATGGTTGAAGGGTCTCTTATCCTCGT
>QPKB01000737.1:0-10418 GCA_003546025.1 Camphora micrantha
GCAATGGAAAATTTATCCATTTAAAATAGATATATGAGCCATTAAACTCTGCTTTCTCTGTTTTTGAATGGCTCCTTTCCCTCGTTTCTAGTCCTATCGAATCCCACTCTCAGATTAAACTGAAATGCGTGTACAATCGGTGTGTGACACGTGCTTTTCATGAGTTGGCTGTTTAGTGGCCCACTCCTCGATAATTTAAATCCTTCGAAGTAAATGTATACTCTGCCCTACCCATTGACAGGATGGCTGGTACTGTCATTTGCTTAGATTTTCTTTTTGTGTGACCGTTACAAAGTCTGCTAAATCAATTGAATAAATTGTGAGGTGCCAGCTATATTTTTTTCTATTTAATTATTTAAAATCTACAATATAATTTTTTTTCCATTTAATTTCTTAATTAAATCTGTAATATATATTTTGTGGTTTAATCACTTAATTACTCATTTAAACGGTGCAACATGTCTTAATTATCTAATAGCTTGATTATTAATTTAAAATGTACAATATGTTTTATTATTTAATGCCTTAAGACTTTTACTTTTTCCTATGATTCATTGGAATCTCCAATAATAAAAGAGGACAAAAGAAACACGATAGTTCCGGATATGATAATATAGATGTTTTCTGACCCCATGACATTTGTGTCACATCCATATGAAATTGAAGGTAGGGGATATGTGACAAATCCTGCATCAAATGCGCAACCATGATAAAAGATTAATTAGTTTCCTTCACATCCATATAAGACGTTGTTTTGAACAGCATATTGGTCAGACTTTTTGTGCTGATTTCACTAATTTATTAGTTTCCTTCAGCTTTCTTCTTTTATTTTACTAAACGTTTGAGGGGAAAGGTAAATAGACAACAGAAATTAAAATTCATCATTTTTCATTTACTTTTAAGGGATTTTTACTTAATAAATGTCCTTAAACTTGTATTATATTGATTTAGGGTGAAATACACCAAAATGACAATTTTAGAGTTCGTACAAAGGATTTTTACAACTCTACCCCCCAAAAGCTGCGGACGACATCGTCATCCCAACTTAGAACGGCAGTTTCTCCTCATGTATCCTCCTGCTTCCAAAAGAAATCTCTTGATGTTGCCTCTCCTCTTGATTCATTTTCGGTTCTTCTTCTTCTCATCACCACTTTAAAATAGAATAGTGAGAGCTTCTTCTCTTCCACTTTCTATTGCTCCCCCTCTTGGTGAGGGCTGAACAGATTTGAAACACTACAATCTCCTTGAGTTTGGTTGGACTGATTGGCCTTCAATCTTGCAGGTAATCTCCTCTTCTTCTTATCCGCAACTCCATTAAATTTGATGATCGTTCGTTCCTAGTTTTTCTACTGGTTTCATCTGTTCCTAGTTGGAAGTTGAGAGGTTTTAAAGCTTCAATGAGTTTTCTTTTGTCTCAGATCCTAATGCAACATCCTCTGTTTTCCACAAAGATTGCATCTTTGGTTTCTTATTTATAATTTCTTGTTATCATTTTGATGTTTAGTTATTAATATTTTATTAGTGTTTTCCTTTAATTTTATGCACTTCATCATGCTTGCTAAGTGTTTGATGGAATTCTTCACTGAGTTAGGGCACATTTTTTTATTTTTTTAACCTCTTGCTGCTTTCAAGTAATGTTTTGAAGATGATTTTTTACAGATTGTTGAAATCCTCTTTTTTTCTTTTTGTTCTTTCTATTAGTTGGTTTATAGCTTTTCACCCTGTAGAGATGGCTAAATACTCATTTGCAGCTTAATACACTTATAATTATGTTCTTTTCACTTGCTTTTATGTGCATTTGCAAAAATTCTAGGCTTCTTTATATGGTCAGATCTTTGAATGAGAAAATTGACGTTTGGAGGCCTTTTTCATCCTCCCGAAATCAATATAATCACGAGAGAAATTAAAGGCGTTGCCAATATCATTCCCTCACCTGATTTGAAGTGTTAGTTTTTTTTTTTTTTTTTTTTTAATCAATGAAGTTTCTTTGGAATTAAATGATTACAGATCTATTGTTGTGATGGTTGTAATCCTATTGTTGTGATGGTTGTAATCAATTGGATTATGAAAATACGATTCTTGTAAAAATATTATGTTTTCATAAGATTTTCTAAACTATGTATTCCCTTTTCTTTTTACCAAAAAACAAAGAAGCCTTTTCTTTCGATGCCATTGACAGTATTTATCTTTCAATTTACTTGGGTTTCTTGCAACCTTGACATAATTTTTTGGGTGGGTATTTCTCTATTTTTTTCCTTTTTGTTTTTGTTTGTTGTTTGTAATCTTTGACAGGTATGCTTTCAATTAAGGAAATATAAAGTAAATCATATGTCAATGATCAGCAATGGCTCACATATTGGGTGCTGTATTCTCTACTTACACTCTTCGATCTTACATTTGCCAAGGTCATTGAGTGGTAAGTGTGCATTCTAAGAATTGTAGTATTTTATTGGAATACTTAAAAACCTCTTCTCTGTGAATACTTCCAACATCTCTACAGGCTTCAAATGGGCCCTAAGGCCCAGTCCAGATTATAACCTGTTAAAGAAATGAGGTTTAGTTAAAAGTTCAGGCCTGGCTTATTAGGCCTATATCTATGTGACTCTTTGTGAGCTTTACCAACCAACTACATGTTGTAAAAAAAAAAAAAAAAAAAAAGATGGCATTCTCAAACGCGCTGATTTTGCAATATATTTGGAAGTGTTTTCTTTGGAATTAACAAAAAAATCGCATCCTTCAGAGAAACAAAATGGTGGGCACTTGCATCTGAAACTTCTAATCCATAACAAGCAATCTGAAAATGCATTTTTGGGCTAAATCCGTGAGCCTTTCTCATTTTTTATGCACCCCATTATAAAGCCATTGTCATTTTGTTGTTGGAGACAAAAAATGGGCGAAAAACCAATAAATAATTGTAACGATATCGTTATCAGAAAATTTTGAAAACTAGATTTTGAGTGAAATCGTGAGTCTTTTTTTGTTCTACAGAATAAAATTTTCGAGGGAATTTTACCAAAAAAGTGTCCCTAAACATGTAAAAGATTGATTTAATCAGAAATACCAATAAACACCCAAAACGGTGTTTGTACAGTCTTTTTGGACGGTTTTAGCCCCACATGGATCGAAGGAGTCGTCATCTCAACATCCCTTTATTTCCATTCTTGCCAAAGCTTCTCCAGCCGTTGTCCCGAACATTCCTCTCTTTTTCCCTCTCCCTCTTTGCATTCCTTCTCCCCTCCCTCCTCTCTCCTTCCCTCTCGCCTCTTGTCTCCTTCCCTCCCGCATCCTCTCTCCTCCCCTCGGCTCCCTGCCCTCTCTTTCCCTCTTTTTCTCTGGCCTCGCCCTTCACCGTCAGAACTATGCAGTCAATGGACAGGAATCAAAGGGCAGCACCATCATATGAATAAATGGAGGGCCCATATGACGCATTGCTGATTATCCTTCAAGCTGGTGAACTTGTACGCTTAGGTTTTGTAATCTATCTTTTTTATGTCATCTCCTGTTATTTTATCCAGCAGCCCATCTCTATCTCTTCCCATTCGGCTGTCTACTACTGGAGAAAAATATAAGTGGCTGTAATAAAAAAGACACCGAATGTGAGTTTCTTGTGGGAGCTAAGTGAGTTTCTTGTACGCTCAAGATTTTCCTTTTTTGTCTCAAGTGTTTGGCAGCTAGCGATGCTCTCTCGTCGCCGGAGTTGATGGAGAAAATCTTGTATATAAAAGAGGGTTTTTCTAGACAATAAGGGTGAGAAATTGCATAACGTATCCATTTTGGGTTCTTTAACAAATTTAGACTGTTGAGTTCTGTCAGTTCTTTCTCTCTTGTTCTTGTTGCTTAGAAAGTGTTTCAATAAATTTGCTGCTGAGTTTTTTCAGTTTTTTTATCTCTTGTTCTTATTCATTGCATGTTGGGTTTTCAGTTGATCTCTGTGGGTGAGAATTATCTTGTATTATGGCCATTCTTACTGGAATTGTACGTGCATTGAATGTTTCATTTGTTTAAATTAAATGAAAATCTTGATAACTATAGCGTGCAAAACTATAGTGTGCAAGCCCCTATAGCTTTTTAGGATGTTTCAGTAATGGTGCCGAGCCTTGCACCTTGCAGGGGGAAAAAAAATATATAAATTAAATATTGCAATCTTGATGCCGCAAACATGAAACCGAATATGCCAAATGTTGATGCAGCTTGTATAAATGGTACCTATTTTAGCATAAGTCTCAATTAAGTAATCAAGCTGCCTTCAATGGTTTCCAATGGGAATTCTGCTTATTGCTAAATGAACAGTGTTTAAGTCGCCCCCCCCCCCTCCTCCAAAAAAAACCATTTTCTATACCTTATTGCTTCCTTCTCTAATCCAGCTATTTTGTTTTGCCTAGCTTCTTTCCCATCGTCATCAAGGCCTTTTTAATCACAAAGTAATCACTTTGTTTATGTACAAGTAATCTCGATGGTCATTTACACAAAATCTAGCAATTCCTTTACTAGTACATTATCACTTGTAGAACATTAGAGAAAATGAACTACTTATGTTCCATCCATTTTTTCGGTTTGGTCAGCGAATTACTATTGGCACCAATTGCCTAGTTGATAATATGAGATTCCAAGGTTTTGGAGTAACATATGAGCTACAGAAAGACGTCAAGCGTGTAGGACCAAACAAATTTTGGAACATGCCTATAAAAAATGATCAATGATCCTATTGTCCTATAAATGAAGTTGAAATCAACATCTGAGTGAAGTTCGTAAGTCTTTCCCATTGTTTCTGTAGCACATTATACGTTCATTATCATTTTCTTGCAGGATGCATAAAATTGGTGAATAACCTATAAATTACTGAAACGATATTGTTATTAGAAGATACTGAAAGTTTCAAAATTGACTTAAATCGTGCTTCCTTCTCAATTTTTATGCATCTCAATATAAACTCAATATCATTTTTCTGTTGGACACCAAAATTGGATGATAAATATAAAAATTATGGTTACGATATCGTTATCAAAGAATAATTTCCTTCGTATTTCTACATAGGTAGAGAAGATTTGACATGGAAATTTTAGTTGTAGGGGGTTCTGCTTTGATAAGTAGAGACTGGTTATTTTTTATTTGATGAACTGATGAGTACGGTCTGTAAACATTGAGTAGAGACTGCTTATTGAAGGATGAAAGATGCATGCGACAACATTTGTAGTACAATAGTGATAGAGTTAAGAAAGATAGCAGCTCAGAATTCGATATTAGAAATATGAGGACGGCTTAGCGGTAGCATGCCTCATGGTTATGGATAGCCTTGAAGATGGGACTACTCTGGTAGGTGTCCAGGGAAGAAGAGCAGCTACCAAGATGTTGCTCTAGAACTTGGAAATGAGCTGGTATGCCTTGGAGTAGACTCATGCTGTCTCTTTTCTTGTTTTCCTCCAACTAGGGTTGTAGTGTTCTTGCTGTTTGTTTTATCGCTTCATTCGGTCTTTCATTAGATTTTCTTATGGTGTGGTTTTAAATGGAATTTGAATGTCTATTTTGAGTCTTAATTCCCTTTCGGTTTAATTTTCATTTTTTTATAGGGAATTTTACCAAATGATTTTCGTTGAACTTGTGTGAGATAGATTTAACTACAGATGCACAAAAACACCCATTTTGGTGTTCATACATGGACGTCACACGCCTTTTCCCATCCCTGTTCGAACGACATCGTTCTTGTATCTATCACCCACCCTTGAATCCATCATCGTCATATTCCATATAGAAGTTCATCTCCCGCGTTTTTAAATCTTTCCCTCTCTTCATGCCTTCTCCCCTCCCTCTCTCCTGCCCTCTCCCTCTCTACATGCCTTCTCCCCTCCCTCCTCTCTCCTTTTTGTTAGGGATTTTGTATATTGCAATTTGATGGATGCATTATCATTTTAATTATCATTTGAATTTTCACACATGCAACACATGCAATGATTTAGAAAATGTTGAAATCTTGATTTACACATGCATTGTTTTTTAGACCTGTAGAACTATTGATTTATGCATGTTTTGTTTTTAATCTTGTATGCATTTAATTTGAAAAAAAAGTTTTATGAATCAAGCTAGCCTATGTTTTAAATCTTTCAAATCATTTTAGGCTTTTATGTTTCATGATTCTAAAAGCACTTAGATTGAATTAAAATCATGTTTCCAAGCTTGATTTAATGGCCCAAAAGTCCCTTCAAAGAAATACTTTGAAATATGCATTTTTAGGGTTTTTGGTCCCTGGGCCCAGGTCGACCTGCAGTGTGCTCGGTCGACCGAGCCCATGGACCCGGTCGACCGCGCACACTGCGGGTCGACCGGGAAAAGAGTCGTTGGGCTACTTTTTCAAACGGTCAGATTTTTGACCGTTAAGGCCAGGTCGATCGGGGTACAGTGTAGGTCGACCGGGGACACGCAAAAACTCATTTTTTGAGTATAAAATGAGGATCGTTCCCTTGAAAAAGGTGTTGATAAAAGTTGAACATTTTAGTCTTCCTTGAGGTGTTTGGAGACAAAAGAAAGGGGATGAACTAAGAGAGACCAAGGGGTCATTAGGAAAGCTAAAGCTTGGATTAATGAAGTTAAATCTCTAAGTAAGCTTTACTTTTATTTATCATATGTTATATGCTTTGTTTAAATTATTGCTAAATGATTTTTAGCATGATAACTATGATGTGTTGAATCCATTCTTCATTTAATCTTTGATCTAAGTTGGATTGGATTCTTCACCTTGATTTCAAACCAAGTTTGTTTTAAAACTTTATAAAACATGTTTTGTCAAAACCTTTGATTTCTTTTGTAACATGTTTCATTTACTTGGTTGACTCAAATTGTTGTTTTCATTCATTTAAACCTTAGTTGAACTTTTGTTTTTGAAAACAACATTGCACATGCATCACATGTTTAGACATAATTAATTTCATACAACTTGTGAGCTTTTGATTTTCATATCATCAACAAGTTAGTAATTTGTACAGGTGATTTGCATTTCACTTCAATCAAATCTTTGTGTGCTTTAAACTTTAAAATGCATTAAGCATACTTTAATTGAGCCTTCATTTTAACTTGATTGAAGTTATCACACACACACACTTCATGAGCATTCATCTTAGTATTTCTTAGAGTGTTGTGTGAGTTGAATTTAACTTTCTTATTCGCCTATTTTAGAGGCAATTAAATTGAGTTTAAATTGTAATCTCTTAAAGTGTTTGTGTAGACACTTATTTGAGAAATCATCTAGTGTAGAGGTTATTGCTTAGCCTAGAAAAGCACATTGATAGGTTGTTGTTAAGCCTAGAAAAACAACATTGTTAGGTTATTGCTTAGCCTTGGAAAGCATATTGTAAAGGTTATTGCTTAGCCTTTTTAAAAGCATAAATAGTAAAAATCCGGTGGGGTGTTGGATCACAAGCTGGTAGTGGATGTAGGCATTGTGGCCGAACCACTATAAATCCTTGTGTAGTGGTGTTTGCTTTGTGGTGATTGTTTTGTTTAAAGCTTCCGCATATTATATGTTAATCATCACATGTGACTAGTTGATTGTTAAGAAATTAAAATTGGCCATAATTAGTCATTAAGTGTAGATCACCCTATTCACCCCACCTCTAGGGTAAGGATCCCGGACTTTCATTTGGTATCAGAGCCTCGTGCTCTATTTTAGGATCAAGTGTTTTTGGAACTCTTGATTAGGTGTAAAAACCTAGAGTCAAAACCCTAGTGTTGTGTTTTCATGAAAATCATTAGAATGGATTCCACTATTTTAGAATGTGTAGATTCTTGTATAGATTCTTGTGTAGATTCTTCTAGACCCCTCCTTCCCACATTTGGAGATTCAAACCTTGAAATTAATGAATCTCAATTTGAATTAAAAGAGGAAGAAAATGATGAAAATGAAGATAACCTTCAACAAGCCTATGAGGAATTATATACTTTTTCCATAGAGCTTGATAAGAAAAATAAAAAATTAAGAGAAGAATCTAAAAGACTAAACAAAGAATTAGTTTCTTCAAAAGATGAACTTAGAGAGAAAGAAAAATTAATAAATTGTGTAGAATCTAAGTTCATGATCTCTTTACATAACCTATCTAATGTTCAAGATGAACTAAATGAATTAAAGATAGGATGTGATGATCTGAATAAGGAAAATTCAAAACTAAGAGATCAATTACAAAGGCAAGACAAAAACATTAACAACCTAGAATCCAAGTTGACTATTTCTAAGGAAAATTTATCTAATGCTCAAAATAAGATAAAAACTCTAGAACTTGGATCTAATGTTATTAATGAACTCAAACTTGAGTTACAACTTGCCCATGAAGAGCTAAACAAATTTAAGGGATTTGAAAATGAACTAACAAAAGTTAAAAATGAAAATTCAACCCTTAAAAACCAAGTCACTCAACTTGAAAGCTACAAACAAAAGTATGAGTGCAAATTTACCCAAAGTGAAGAAAAATTTGAAAAGTTATTAAAATTGGGTAAATCACAAAGAGATAGGACGGGTCTTGGTTACAATAGGAATATTTCACATGACCCTAAATTCACCAACACTTTTGTGAAAGATGAGTCCTCATTCTCTAACACTCACACTTCCTTGCCCATGTCTAAATGTGATTATTGTGGCCTTGAAGGGCATTTTAGGTTTGAGTGCAAACTAAGAAGAAGCCATGTGTCTAAACCCATCTTTGAACCCAAGAAAGTAGAATCAAAATCTATGAAGGGTAAGACACTAAAAATCAAAGAAGACTCCAAGAAGATTACACAAGTTAAATCAATTAACAAAGAGTCTCCTAAGATAGATTCTAAAAAGTTTAAACAAGTTAAACCAATTATAAAAGAATCTATAAACAAAAAGCTTCTTAACCTATCTCCCTTAAATCAACATATGAAGGAACTTTTGAAGAAAGTAAGAAAGTTAAATTTAAAATTCAAAAGTCAAATAAAGGGAGGAAAAAGGAAGAAAAGAAAAATGAATCAATCCCCTAAGAAACAAACTCACCAACCTCAAAAGACTAATCACCAACCTAAGCTAAATTTAGTTAAATCTAAACATAATGATGATAAGTCTAAATTGAAAATTTATCAAGTCAAATCTCCTATAGTTGGTGAGACCTTTAAACTAGACCTCAAAGATCAACCCTCTCAAGACCTTATGTGGATTCCTAAATTTATATATTTAGTCAAACCTTAAGGCCTTGAACCTCATCGACCAACCTATCATTTATAGTTAAATCTTTTTGTTGGTCATGATTTCATTTGCATTTTTGTTCTTTCTTAGTTACATTTCTTAAAATGCAATGTTTATTTATGATCAATTGATTTTGTCTTCATGCACCATTCTAGTTTCATATCATGGTTTTCAAAATCATTTGATTATAATTTCATCATGATAGATTTGTTTTTTTGCTCACATTTAGTTATATCTCTTACATTGCATTTCTATTCATGATCAATTGATTGTGATTTTAAAAGCTTTCTTAGCTAGATTTTTCATGATCAATTGATGTTAGAAAATCATTTGATGGATGTTATAGTTAGATCTTTTTGGTAAATCAAATGATTTGAAGCAATTTAAATTTTCCATTTTTTTTAAGTTATTCTTTCAAATGGAAAATTATTGTCTTACAAAATCCATCTTTTATGCTTTCTAGTCATTTTTGTTTTTTGATGGTTATGTTGTTGATTCATGTATAGTTTCTTATTGGTATCATTCTTTATACATGTCTCAACTTCATAATAGTGTGCTTAATCATATGAACCTCTTTGAAATTCATTTCTTGTATTTCATAGTTATATCTATTGTTTGATGGATTTCTTATATGTTGAATTCATATGGTTTTGACACTTTGAAAATTGCATTTTTTTTAAGTTATATCTTTTTATGCAATTTCTCATGTTCATCACTATGCTCATCAGTTATATCTTTAAAAGTGATGAATATTCATTTATGATGCTTGATTTTGTATATGTCACATTCTATTAACATCATAATTTTCATGTTTGAATTTCATTTCACTCATCTTGCTCTTTATAGTCATATTTTATGATTGAATGAAATGTTTTCAAAACTTTCATAGCATATGATTTTCATAAGTTATATTGATTGATGCTATATTTAGTAACCCTATAACATCATGAATAGCTCTAATTTGGATTTTTCTTAATAGTTATATTCTTTTTAACTCCATGTTAGAGTGATTGAGTTAATAGTCATATCCTTCAATCTCAATTGGTATATTTGTTTTATATATATTTCAATTGATATCCATGATAGATTATCCTTTTGACCTTGCTCTTTAATTATCCTATAGCTTACCCGTCAATTGGTATCTTTATAATGGTAATTTGATCATATTGAGCTCTATTGTTATATGTGTCTAATTCTTTCCTTGAAGTTTACCCTCCATTGGTAAAACCAT
>QPKB01000738.1:0-21110 GCA_003546025.1 Camphora micrantha
CTCTTAACCTTCCCTTTATAGCTCTAGCTTGATTGGCGAAGCAAGGTTATCAGCTAAGGTGAAAATGATACGACTAATAACCTTTAATCGCCTTCGGATGTTTACGCTTACTGGTCGTTCCTAAAGAGCTAAGACTTAAAGCAGCTATTAATACAGCTCTTTAACCTCCTAGCTTGGAGAGAGAAATGATTTTATCGCGCTCCACATCTAATGGTATTTTTGTTCCCAGCCCGGACTTGAGTTCATCAGTTCATCGAGGAAAGGAGAATTGACTACGAGTTGACTGAGTCTCGGTACTGAACAATGAATTTCGAATGGCTTTCTACGACGTTAGTGAGAGCAGAGTCCAAACCAAAACCAATTAAGCCATTCTAATTAGAGTATGATAATGAATGAATTGGTGGCAAAGCTCTAAGCCTGCAGACGGATATCTGTCGGGACCCGAGGATACCAGCGATGATGAGGTTCCCATGATGATGACATGCAACGTCATATCCGTCCGAACAGACTGAACATCTAAAGAGCTCATCGTTGAGCTAGACCGGAAAGATGAACGTCGAGCTAAGGTCGCAATAGCCCAAGACTGGTTGGGGGGCTGAGAATGAGGTAAAGGTCTCTGTCGATTTAGACGGCCGTGGACCCGTAAATAGGCCGGCATTCAAAGCAGGAGAAAGGCGGGCCTTAGGAAAGTTTGAGATGGGCCGGATGCGCAGCATGCTCAGGCCCTTGCTAATTACCAGCCACCGTACGCAGAATGGGTTGATAGTGAATGGTATCCGGACAGCTATACCATCCCCAACTTCTGCATGTACGCCGGAAAAGGGTGCCCCCGTGAGCATCTGAACTATTTTACGGCCCGTTGTGGAAACTCGGCGACCAATCAAGCCTTGCTTCTAAAGCAGTTTCCTCTGTCTCTGAAAGGAAATGCGCTTGAATGGTATATGGCAATTCCTCCCCGCTCCGTGGCCGATTGGGACACGATGGCTACGACATTCTTCTGGGCGTACTACCGACCTTTTCCCGGGATCCGACGCCGCTTCTTGTCTTGGGAAAGATGCCTCGAAATTTCAAGGCCAAGGCGCGAAGAAACTCGTGCCATGGTAGGACCGGTGGATGAAGCCATCGCTATACTCCGCCTAACGGAGACCTGCGCCCTATAAGCCCGCCATACGCTGGGGAGGTAGACGAAGAACCCTTTCCGATAAGGGTACCAGTTACCCAGCTTCAAAATAGTTAGAGGCTTCGGGGATCCCGCCGCACACTTAGAGCAATTCTTACAAAGATGCGGAACAACGGCTCAAAATTCCGCGCTTTGTCTAAAGCAATTCCCAGTCTCGCTAGAAGGGCTTGCCTTCGATTGGTATTGTAATCTACCGTCTCGTCGGATACCCGACTGGGACACTATGGCACAAACCTTTGTGGAAGGGGCCCGCTATTTCAGATCGGATCCTGAATAGTTGAGTAGCTTCCTTAACCCGAGGGTAGCCGAAGGGGAGATCTCGGGACCAGATGAAGACGATGACGGTCCTGATGAATTCGTGACAGCCAACATGGTGCAAATCTCAGATGAAACCTCTAAGGAAGGTTGCACGAACCGACGAGGAAAAGGCTATAGTAGAAGTATGTCAGATGGACCTGAGGTCTGGCAGGAGGCTCCCACCAAGGGTAGTCCCGCCAGCCGCCAACCAGGCTTCCACATCGCGTCCTCAAGAAAGAACGAGTCGACGAGAGGAGGAACAAGTCAAGTATGAATCCTCGCCCATCTGAAGAAGATCCCATCGCTTCTAAGCGTCTACGATGCGCTGAAGATGTCTCCGGAACTCAGGCAGTCTTTAATATACGCCCTCTCAAACCCGGAAGACTTCTCTGACGAGGTCCAAGGAGAGACAACCAATCGAGGAAAGAAAAGGCAATCCTCCAACAGCACCGAACAGTGTCTAACCGTTGTCACCTTCGATGACAGCGATTTCCAGGCTGAAACAGCCGACCATAACCGTCCCCTCTTCATCACAGGAAAAATCGGTGGAGAAGAAGTTTATCGAGTTATGGTCGATGGAGGATCTGCAATCAACCTCATGCCAAAAAGAATGCTTGCACAGCTAGGCATACGGGTCTCTCGCTTGCAACCAAGCCACTACATCATCCAAGGGTTCAATCAGAATGAGCAACGCCCCTTGGGAAAGATCAGATTGAAGACCAGCGACATCAAACAATATACATTGCCTCGTCATAGATGTCGATACATCTTACAACGCGCTCTTCTTGGTCGTCCCTGGATGCACGATCATCACATTGTGCCATCCACTTACCACCAATGCGTCAAATACCCGTGGATAGGTAGGCAAGGACGCATAGTGGCGGACAACGATCCCTTCAATGGGGCTGAAGCTTATTATGCGGATGCCCGCTTCTATATAAAAGCCGTTTTGCCGAAAGACACCGAAAAGGAGAAAGAGGCGGTCAAAGGTGAAAGCTCGGAGTCATCAAAAGGAAGCGATACTCAAAAGAAGACCTTCCGATATGTCCCTCGGTCCCAAAGAAAAGAAGGGGCTAGAGCGCTCACACCGGTAGACCCATCCGAGGCTCTCAAGCCAGGATACACTCTCCCACTAAGGAATTCCTCAGTAGTGTGGTGGAGACCTACAAGAAATGGACGGTTTCACCTAAAGGGAAAGGCAGCAAAAGCATCCAATTTCACGCAATGGGGAAGATGGACAGGCCGACCCCAAGCGATGAGGAGACAAAGGTTGAGGACCAGCGATATGCGTCCAAGGAAACTCACTTCAGCACAAAAACTCGCCAGATGCTTGCGAAAGTGGGTCTCAACCCTGAGAAGAAGAACACAGGAATAGCAAAATGGCCCCCTTTGACGCCATGCTGACGGCTTCTCAGAGAAAAGTCCTACACGAAGATGGGTGCTCCGATTCAAAGCCTAGGGGACTGGGCTATCGGAGCCCCTCTGATGACGAAGGCCCGTCCACAGTAAATATGGTCGTCGCTGAAGAAGACTCCTCATCCGGAGAAAGGAGAGAGACCTCCGTCGAAAGAGGAAGAAGTGCGACCAGCCCCTCCTGAGTTCGAAGAAGGTGGTCAAGCTACCGTAGATGAACTTCGGGAAGTGAATCTGGGGACGGACGAAGACCCTAGACCAACCTTTATAAGCGCATCCCTTTCGGAAGACGAAGCACGAAGGTACATAGCCTTCCTTAAGGAGTATAGTTACGTCTTTGCTTGGACATAGTTTGAGATGCCCTGGTCTTGATCCTAAGGTCGCAGTCCACAAACTGGCCATCCGACATGGCAAGCGGCCCGTAAAGCAGCCTCAACGACGCGCTCGGCCTGAACTTGCAGCTCAAATTGAAGCCGAAGTTGACAAGCTTATCAAGGCTGGGTTCATCAGTCCAGTCCAGTACCCTACCTGGTTGGCCAATATTGTCCCGGTGAAAAATAAAAACAGAAAAATTAGGGTCTGCATCGACTTCAGAGACCTCAACGACGCCTGTCCGAAGGATTATTTAAAACTTCTCATCTAACCAGTGAGGGGAGGGATATGGCCCACTCAGCCCCCCAGCGAGAAATCGCTAGAGGGACAAGGCGCTCAGGTGCGCTTACAGTCTTATGACCACACCAGGTTCAATGTACAACCAGGGGAAGAAACTATATAGACTCACTTCCGGCGCTCGCACACCACCCGCCGTGGCCTTTCTTCAGTCGCTATGTTGCCTACAAGAGCGCTTAGAACATAGTCGAGTGTAAACCACATCGTTGGTAGACGAACCTGCATGGATGATTGAATGAGAACTCCGTTCTAAATTCAGGCTTTCCACACTAGACGGAGAGTACCATCGAACAAGAATGCAAGTAGGATCAAGCTCTTAAGGCATGCTCCCGCTTTTCTACAAATAGAGCCGTAGAGCTGTCTTAAGACTATTGAAACACGACCTCTCCTAAGGAGTCGGCATCCATTATGTGAAAGTTGGGTCACATCGCGGATGTACAACATTGGAGATAGATCTCCTACTCCTTCACTTCGAAAAGGTATAACCTTCTCTCCAGCTCAAGAAAACGGAGATCTTTTTCCAAAAAGGAAGTAGATCCTTTCACTTTCACTTTCATTACAACCAACTTCAACCTAAAATGATGGGAAGATCGTCCGACATGTTAAACAGTTGCTAAAGCAGCATACCGAAAAAGTCCATCTCAACAACCTTCAACATAAAACGAGAAGTGGTTTAGGGAAAGACCCCTTATGGATCTAGCGGAGATGATCCTATCCCCTCGCTGGTTACCCGAGGAACCTATTTAGAGGTCCAGTCTGCGCTTCCCCTCAAACTGCAAATTTTGGCCATGTGTCAAAGAAGAGGTTCACCCCTGCCCTCTCCGTAACTGACTTACCGAAGCTTAGGAACGTTAATGCCATGTTCCTGTTGTCCGAGCTCTAACGCACACCTGCCCTAAAGCTGGTTGCGGGGTTTAGTAAAGTAAAGCAGAAGGCGAAAGAAAGACAGAAGCGGAAGAGGCAGATTTAGACAACCAACGTCAGCTACGAGTTCGCACCCCAACCAACAGCTGCCTTTGCTAACCTTGCCTTACCTGAACTAACGCACTCAGAAGGTCACATCTGTCTGGCTGCTAAAGGAAGAGCTGTAAGACCAGAACTGCTAGCTACCGGTTGTCTGTTCTGAATATGCCACTTGTTTGTCTTCCTTGTTGGTTTTCCATTTTATATTTTAGAGATTTTCTGCTTTTCTATGATCGCGATATATCTAAGAAGAAGAAGAAGAAAAATGACATCAGAATAGAACAAGCCGATACCTGCCCGGAGGTTGCCCAATGGCGAGTGTAGCGAAGGTCACCTCCCATCCCGTGAAGGGGCATACGTCATAAGGGGGGGAACGGCTATAGTGGTAGTATATGAGCGGAGTGAGCGCGACTAGAGTTCACTTCAGGAATAGGGCTTGTTGATGTAGTTGCTTGTAGTTTTTTCGTTCTATCCATTCGAGATTGGGTTGGTGTTCAGTCTACCGTACTGTATCGAAAAGAATGCAATGCATTCATTCTATTCTCCCATCAGACTTTAGTGGGAAAAAGCCACGCACCTCGGGCAAGTCTCTCTATTGGTTGGAGAGCAGAACTGTCAAAGAATGCACCAAACCACATGATTGTTCTAGAATGGCTTCTCACAATCGTCGCTCCTTGTGATGCTGCGGAACCATGGCAATTAGGATCTCAAGACGCAGCAACACCTATGAGCAAGGAATTATTGACTTGCATCACGATATCCTGTTCTTCCTCATTCTGATTTTAGTTTTCGTATCACGGATGTTGGTTCGCGTTTTATGGCATTTCTACTATGAATTTCATCCTTTCCCGCAAAGGATTGTTCATGGAACTACTATCGAGATTCTTCGGACCATATTTCCTAGTATCATCCCGATGTTCATTGCTATACCATCATTTGCTCTGTTATACTCAATGGACGAGGTAGTAGTAGATCCAGCCATTACTATCAAAGCTATTGGACATCAATGGTATCGGAGTGCGCCTCCTCACGAGGGTGATTTAAGTGCAACGAAATGTACCGGTGGTTCGCGAAGCATCTGGCTTACCGGTAATCTCCCATTCCCGTCGTCGAGAGACTATAAGAACTATAGCATGCCAGAAACGGGGAGTTGGGGTGGTTAGACCTATACCCCGAAATGCTCCCAGCATAGGAGCCTATGGTTCCATTCTTGTTGTTGCTGGAGGTACACATCCCTCTTCTCGGTGTGGAGCGATATACGAGAAATAGATGCTCAGCCTGCAATGTCCGATAACGGCGCTGAAGTAGTGAATCTATCGGCACCACAGCAGTGGCATACAACTTTGGACCTAACGGCCGGCCCCGTAACCTTTCGGAATGGGGGATCCCCGTTGGCAACAACCACGGTAGTAGTTGCGGAACTACTGGGCCGGGAGAGGACAACCTGTTGTTCCTGCTCCTCTTTCTTCGCTTCGGGGACGGAGGTCCTACGGTAGGTAACAGCAGGCACAAGCACTTGACCGAAGGGGACCAGCGCTTCTACTCCTCCACCGAGGAGCCGTTCGCAGCAGCGAGAAGCAAGGGATGTCGTGAACGGTGGGAGGTCACAGAGAATTGACCTATTCATAGAGTGATCCTATGATCGATATAGGATATAGACTCTTTCCTTATTCTTATTATAATCTAAATCTTATTTTTCATCTTTTTTTTTCGAAAGAAAGACATATACATCTATCTCTTCTGGAGATACATCGATCCATGTCGGAGAAATCTCTGGATTCATTGGTAAATGTGGTCCAGTCTAGTCTATCCTTTGTCATTCAATAGGGTCTACCGTGACTCCGGGGCAAGACTGGACAATTCTACTCGAGACGTGATCGGTCTGAATGACTTTTTTTTTTCTTTTTCAGAAAAAAAAAAAAGATGAGTACGCGCGCTAGCGCGCTACTTATAGCATAGCAGCAAGCTTAAAAACTCCCGCGCGCCTTCTATTGATAAGGCTAGCGCGCTACGGCAGACGGAAGGGCGCGCTAGCGCACCCTTACAACATAGGGGCCGGAACAAGCTCCGAAAACTCCAGTGCGCTCCTGCGCACTCCGGCTTTCGAGCCAGCGAAGAAAACTCCAGTGCGCGCTAGCGCACTCCGGCTTTCGAGCGGCTCTCAGCCTTCGTTTGCTCCCTTGGGGTCGCCTACACTTGCTCCTTCGTTTGCTGGCTCGCTTCGCTTTTTTTTGAAGCTCCGCTCGTTGCTTTGAAGCCGTTGCTTGCTGCTTGCTCCTTTCAGGAATGGAATGAATAGGGCCGACTAACTATGTTGTATGTCTCCTTTCCAGTCAGGGGCGAGGGAGTAGTACGAGAAGCGATCGGAATGCCCTAATGCGAGTGACCGAAAGGGTTTCGAGTTGAAGCTCGCACCTCCCCGCCCCGCTCAATCAATCGCGGTATCACCTGGCTCCGGGCTCCGACGATCTGGACCATACTAAAACAAAACCGAAACCACTTCTGATAGACTTGTACTATAAACTAGCGGTGAACAACGGAGCGCTCCGCCCCGTCCCTCCGACCCGAACCTAACCTCCTGAAGAAAGGGGAATGGAAACTGGGATCAAGCGGAGATAGAACCAGAATCACCCACCGGCCGGTTAGTTGATTTTCACATGCATTCTGGTGAGAAAAAGAAGTACGCGAAACTCAAAAGCTAGGGGGAGCGGTCCGTCCGCTGGAATGAGCAGTAGTAGGATCTTCTTGTTGGAAGCTCAGCTCACGTCCGAACAGGTCTTGAGCGCCTTGCAACTGACTTGCTGCAGCGATTCAAAAAAAATAAAAGAAAAAAGAAGGGTGACTCAATGGGGGTGGGACCAGCTGGCATAATGCACGCTAGAACGTGGGAATTCGAGGTCTCATGAACGACTACTATACTACTACTTTGACTTTGTTTTTGTTTTGTTCGTGGACAAACGATTTCCGGTCAGGCCTATGGATGGATCCTTTTAGATCTACGGGCCGGCCGGCCCCGGCCGTTCACATGAGCATAGGGAATCTATACTCGAGCGTTCGACTGGGCCCCTGACAGGATAGGTGAGGAATCACTCTTGATCTGATCTATTGGGGCCTACAACTTCGCCGAGCCGACTAGCATCCCTTTCCACTGCGCATTTATCGAACAAAGAAGACGACTATAGGATATAGGATCGAATTCGCTTTCCGTAGTGAACTGGTCGTCCCATACCTTCTGCGTGTCTCATGTGTGTGGAACCAGGCCAAAGTGAGCGCCTCGCGCGATACGGCTTTTTGGCCTACTCTTGCGGGTTCCAGCTTCACTGAAGTAGGTAGGGCTGGGCGAGAAACGGTCCCCTGTTGTCTGTAGGGCCTTCGATTCCACCGGGGTCTTACGGTCTCTGAGAGAGGGGAGAACTACCTAACTAAAGAAGAATAGTGCTCTTTCTAAGAGTAGGCGTGGAGAGCTTTTTGCGGGGAAACTTGCAAGTACAGTTTGGGGGGAGGCGGGCGTCGACCCAACCTTATGAGTATTCGGACTATAACAGTTCCGATGAACAGTCACTCACTTTTGACAGTTATACGATTCCAGAAGATGATCCAGAATTGGGTCAATCACGTTTATTAGAAGTGGACAATCGAGTGGTTGTACCAGCCAAAACTCATCTACGTATGATTGTAACACCTGCTGATGTACCTCATAGTTGGGCTGTACCTTCCTCAGGTGTCCAAATGTGATGCTGTACCTGGTCGTTCAAATCAGACCTCCATTTCGGTAAAACGAGAAGGAGTTTACTATGGTCAGTGCAGTGAGATTCGTGGAACTAATCATGCCTCTACGCGTGCGCCCGGATACATAGGCCGACTGCTGAGCCCACTCTGGCTCAGCCGCACCACCCGGGGTGCGAGCCACCCGAGAAGCAAGCTATTACAGCGAGCGGCTGGAGCAGTAGGGAGCCGAGGAGCAAGGCAGTAGATAAGATAGAAGAAGGGGCCAGGCTCCCGGTGGAGCAGAGGAGACGGTTAGGATAACGAACTTGAAACGCGGAGCCCCGAGCGGCCGGCGAGCGAGTGGTTAGTGGCCAATAGCGCCCTAGTTGATGGCATTCCTCTCTGCGGCTGGCACTCGAGGAACCACGGGGCACTCCATACAGAGCAAGCAAGTCTTAGGGATGAGACGCCCGCGCAAGGACCTCAATTCTCATTAGGAGGTCGAACCAAGGACCTATGGAAGTCGGGGCTACCCCGTCCCCATGGCAACGCAACAGTGTCCTGAGGGAGGAGTTTAGAGGCCTTATAGTAGCACGGACCTCTTTTTCTTTCTAGGTCATGCGAAGGGGGCCAGTCCAAGATCGTACTGTTCCTCTACAAAGACAACAGACGCTCTCAACGGCTAGGCGCCACTCTCTTTCTGAGTTATTCCAGCTTCTTCATGATTTCGTGCCGCGGTGAACGAACAAAACAAAAAAGAGGGCCGTCTCCGCGGAAGGAGAAGGACCTGCAACGGCAGAGACTACTGACCCTCTTCTTGTTCCTAGCCGTCTGTTACGAGTCCGGGAAGCCTGGAATCATCAATATGAGGGATCCCTCAAAATAGAGAAGGGCGGGCAGGGCTTCCGCAAGAGCCTCCCCCCTCTTCCCGGTCAAGATAGATGGGAAGGAGACGGACATAACCAGCCTCTTTATTTATGTACGTACACCTTTGTTTCAGGGTGGGGCCGCCCTCCCTCCTGCTAATCCGGCCATTTCCGAACCTGTCTTTCCCACCCCATTCAATTCAATAGAGGACTTATCCATTCTTGCGATTCCCAGCCCTACGGTACGGCTAAATAGGCTCAATGATCTCTTTCTTCGATAGGCCGGCCCGGCGCTCCGCGTGGTTATATTCGTACATGTTCCGACTCGCCGGTCATTATGGATCTAGTGGCATGGCGAGGCGAAGGGGGGAAGCAACTACGAAGCTTCGTAGACTCGACAAGTCGCTTCGCTTATAGAATAGAATGCAAGCAAGGTAGCTTGCTTACTCTCCTAGTAGCGTGCGTTGGCGGCAAGGAAGGAGGCATTGGAAAGACTAGACCATACTATAGTACAGAGGCATTCGGGAAGCGACTAGTCGCTTCTGGCGAAGCTTGACGAAGGCCGACCACTACATAGAGAGATCCATATACCAGTCATGAGCGATAGCGAAGCCTAGAGAGGCGCGGGGCAGGATCGAAGAGCTTAGTGTGAAACGCTCAGGAAAGGAGCGGAGAAGGGGTTGTGCGCCCTCCGCCCCTTCGGTTCGGGGTGGACATCTGAAAAAGGTGAGATAAACGGCTAGCGCGCTACTCTGGCTCGCTTCGCTTTTCAAGCCCTTATCTAGCCTTACTATATAGGGCTTACTAGATCGGGGCTTTTCAGCTTTGACTCAGCCCGACGTGCTTGCTGCTTGCTTTCTCGCTTCCGAGAGGCGAAGGGAGCCTGACTTACGGCTTCCAAGCCTGGCGCGAAGCGAAGGGATTGGATTTCACCTATGATCAGATCAGTGGGCAACCGTACTTTTTTCGTGGTGTTGTTGTACTTGAAAGCTCATTTTTAAGTAGGCCTAGCTTTTCGGAGCTGCTCCCAGCTCACACTATGGTGGAGGAGGTGCCGTGAAGATCTAGGAGTGTGAGCAGTACGAGCTGAAAGGCTCCCATACTGTTTGGAGGGCAGGGGGCATAGATGCCAAACCTGACCCCTATCTATCGTCGTAGAAGCTGTTTCTTTGAAAGATTATGGTTCTCGGGTATCCAATCAATTAACTGCTGATGTACCTCATAGTTGGGCTGTACCTTCCTCAGGTGTCAAATGTGATGCTGTACCTGGTCGTTCAAATCAGACCTCCATTTCGGTAAAACGAGAAGGAGTTTACTATGGTCAGTGCAGTGAGATTCGTGGAACTAATCATGCCTCTACGCGTGCACCAGGATACATAGGCCGACTACTCAGCCAACTGTTCCCTGTCGCGCACTGCGCCGGATACGACGAAGCAGGCCCGTCCAGACCAACTGCTTCGGTGGCCCTCTCACAGAGGCACCCAGTTCTGGAGAGTATCCCTCTTCTGGAGGGGATACCTGTTCCAGAGGAGCATACGTGGGAAGCCGTGGCCTCCCCCTTTTACTATTCCAGCCTCGTTCACATACCAGGAGAAATTCAGGACCCCTTAACCCTATCGAAGCTATCAAAGTTAAATGGGTATCTCCTCTTTTGGGATCTGGACGTGAAAAAGGAAATCTGCGGTGGTTACACTCAAGCTCTCCAGCGAGAGCTGGATCAAACCGCGGCGGTCTTACTACCAGCTAAGCTGGACTTTTTCATTGAAAAAGAGGAAACACGATTTCTAACACACAAATTCGGAAATACCCTGTGGCAAACCTATGCCAACCAATCCTACTTCTTGCCCGAAAAAAAAAGCATTTTCGAGGAGAGTGTTCGCTTGACGCTCCACCGGTATGGTTTAACAACCAAGACTCGACTTTCTGATGGGATATTTTCTTTGCGTCTACACGGGAGGAACTCCCCAGTCTTTTGCCAAGTTATCCGAGAATTTTGGGCGAAGGTAAGTGTTCTCTCTCCTAACTAGAATGAAGCCGCTATAGCCAAGGCGGCAGAGGAAGAAATAATTCGGATGGCGTGGATAGAAGGACCTCCTTAGCTGGATTCTAAAGCAGAAGGAAGACGGAGCGGGGGGGGGGGGGGGGGGGGGGGCAGAGGCGGAGTAAATTAATTGTTTTGAAAGAGTTCCACAGTAGGCTTGCTCGGCTGAATGGAACTCAAATCGGAGGATAGAGTACGAAACATCGAAATGATTGAGTTGGATCTGTTTCGGGTACGTAGGCGGCGGGGAATAAAAAGGGACCGCCCTTTCCATCGCCCGTATGGCCTACCGGCCCGCAGATGTAGGGAGGCTTACCCGAACTACTAGAAAATGGTGAGATCATTAGTGAAAGAAGGACCAACGACGATCCTATCCTAAAGGAGAAGGAGGAGTAGGAGGAGTCAGTCTTCTTTGAAGATCGAGGAAAAATGCGGACAATTATGCCATTCGGAAGAAGTGTTCTACAGAGGGAAACCCTGTTACGAGTAAGCGGAGAGGAAAGATCTCCAGAGATTCCTATCTCATTCCATTCCAGTGGCTCGACCAGTAACCAATGGCGAAAACTCAAAAATCCATGGTTTCCCGGTGGAACCCCATTTCGACCAAGTTGCGGAACCGGAAAAAAGAAGCGGTTTTTTCGCACAGCTTGCTCATAGTGCAGGTCCCACTTGTATATCGTATTTGGCCGAAGAAGCATCGGACAGGTTGGAGTTCCTACCTTCTTGGGACTCCATGGACCAAGATCTGCTTTCATTATATGGGCAATACCGATCGACTTTAGTAGATCATATGGATGTAGAAAAAGCTTCTGATTTTGAGGAATTGGAAACATCTCTTTTCCATTTCCATTTACCCAGTTCATATCTTTGTTTCGTGTGTTCCCGGGAGGAATTCGATCTCTTCAATCTCGGGATACCACCTAAATAACTGCGGCCAGAGAGTCAAATAGGTCGGGAAGAAACAGTCTGAGGTCGGGTCGGACGACATACATCGTCGGTTGGTCCCACCACCACTAGAGATTTGACATCTATAGAATCTTTCTTCTAAAAAAAAAAGTCATTGAATAGATTTTTCTAAAAAAATATATACAGAGGAAGACGAAACACAAACGAAAGAGGGAGGACGAAGAAGAAAGGAGAGTGATCCATCTGAAGAGTAATAACATGACATAAGAGTCGTAGTTAAAGACCGTAGGATATCGTCATTAAGGCAGAACGTAATTTTGATTCTATCATTCTTTTATATCGTTACGTCTAGGGCTAAGTGGAACAATAGTGGGCTTCATCAGAACTACCATCGGTTGAGAGTAGTCACGTACTTCTAATAATACCTTGGTCTAGGTTTGAGATTCATCTCGAGCCGGCCGAAAATTTGCATTTCATATTTTTCCGTCCGATCTGAAAACTTTCGTATGCACTCGCTTACTATATCAAAGGGATAAAGGAATCATAGCTTAACACTAATTCAAACTTTCACTGATTAAAACATAAATATGCACTATTTCTGACCAAAGATGAGTATATGGAGATGGGTGTTGACTGGGACGTGTCTCTTCCCACGGGGATCCGCTCCAATCCCTCCCGAGTTCCAAGGCTTGATGTTACGATATAGGTCTTTGTGAGGTTGTTGTCGCATCGTCACTTGGGATTATCCGCTCACGAGCTGGAGTTCTTTGCATACCGAGGCCACTGTGAAAAGCTTATGCATAGATACTCGTATTCTGGAGGAGCTAGCGTAGTATGGGGGCGTCTAGCTACCTCTGCTTTCGTACCGCTGTTGGAGAGGCCTTGTCTGTTTGGGGGAGCTTTGCCCTAGTTGACTCGCCGCAACTAGGCGGCTGTCGTCTTTTTTCCTGACCAGCCGACCTTTGCCAATCCCGGAACGAAGTCCGGCTCCCGATGAGAAAGACGCAAAAAGCCGTTATTTATGGGCGAGGGGAGATCCCGCCCAACTCACTCCTCATCTTCGCGCTTCCTGGTGCGCGGGGGAAGAGTGGGGATGGGTGATGGAAGGTCTTCCCATCACCGGAGTCGCTATCCGGGTTGAATCCAAAGCCCTCGGATTATGAAAGAAGAGAGATCTCTCTCCTGACTTATATGATAAAAAAAGAGAGGGGTCTCTCTTCTATATCTATGAGAAAATAAATATATAGAGATCTTCTCTCTTCCTCTATCTATGAGAGGATAGATAGATAGATTTGATCTTCTCTTTCTATTTTTTCAATTTTTCTATTAGATAGATAGATAATAAATGGAAGACTTTATAAGGTAAGCGGTATGAGCTAGTAAACACTCACGAATTCGAACGGGATTGGATCATATCAACATAGGGAGGTCCAAACATCCCTCTATCCATCGATAGGAGTGAAAAGGCAAGACTGACTTCCGTCCATCCTTAAAGAAAGCTTCCGAGTCGCCTAATTAAAATCAATCAATCCTTCGGTTAGGAGTCCACTACGGATGCCTTCCAGCGAGGGGTTCGTGGTTCAATGCTAAATCTATCAGTCGATCCTTCATTCGAGCAATCCATCGCTCGTACTACTACTAATAATTAAATCGAACGCGAGTAGTTACCTTTTTGGTAAGGATTACCACCTGCTGTCCATCCATAAGTGGGCTTCCCGAGTCAGTCGGAGTCCACAATGAACATCCTGTATTCTATCGAGTGATAATTGATCCCTTTAGGCAAAGGTTGCCTTTCCGACCCTCTTTCGAGCAATCCAGTTCCATTCTTTGTGGCCTATTCTATTCCATCAGTCTTTCCGTTGATCGATCAATCGATCCGGGTTGGTTCTGAGTCGACCAAACAATCTATCGATCAATCTTTCGCAGAAAGGGATTGATGCGATCCGGAGGTTGTTCTATCATTCAATCAATTTGAATCAAAAAAATCTCATAGAATCGAAATCAAATTGACAAGGAGAATGGTGGGAATTCGATTAGATTAAACGCGATTCAGAGTTAGTGAACTAAGGAAGGGAGGGTGACTTCTAGTGTAAATTCCTTTTGATATTCATCTTATTATGATTATGATGATGATGATCGACCGTTCTTCTCCTACAATTTTCGTCGAAAGGGAGTAGGGAGTCAGTCAGAGTGCCTTAGGTGTAATCACTCAATCCTTCAGTCTTTCTAGCGATGGTATTTGCCTAAGTCGACTATGGAAACGCTTGCCTTTAGTCATTAGGGCGAACGAAGGAAAGACTGCAAAAAGAATAATAACAAGAATAATAGGAGGAAGAAGAGGAAGGAGATCGATCGATCGAACGATAGATCGCGATCGCGAGTCAATCAGCGTATACTCCTCCCTCTCATAAACCTTTATGGGTTAAGTTAGGGGAAGATAATTCTGTTTGAAACGAAGGAAAGCGGTCAGAACTCGTTGAGACTAATTCCATGGTTCAAATGAAGGCTTGGTCTATCTATTAGTTCCTTAGTCAAAAGTCGTTGGATGTTCGCCCTTGGATCTAACCAAGACAGGAGATTTCCGACAGCCTCATACGCCGGCTCCGCCGAATATTCGGTAGCACACTTCTGAGCAGTTTCGGTATTCACCCCCAACTCTAAGAAAAGGTAGTGCCCGAAGGTTCCATTGAACTCGGGGGTTGACCATTTCTCTATAGTCAAAGGTAGCTGAGATCTGTAGCCGTAAAAGGGCAAACATCCAACTTTTTCCCGTTGAGCGACTTCCTTAGACCCTAATGAAAGAAGGCGGTAGCTTCGGACACTACCTTACCGCCGAGTTGGGCCACTAAAGGTTCCATTGAACTATTGGGGTTTACCCGATAATGTACCAAGGGCGAACTGCCGCCTATCTAGTATCTAAAGGCGACTGGTATCCTAAAGAATAGTAGAATCGATAACTCTAATTCCATTCATTCTATAGAATGACGGTAGCCTCCGACTAGTAGCGGTAGCTTTTCTAAGAAAAGGTAGTGGGCTATACTATCCTTCTTAGTAGTGCCACCTTCGGTACGGGCTGTCCGCTAAGGATAGCCACTTACGCTTAGCTTACTACGGATAGCCACCTTTGGTACGGGCTGGCTGTACGAGAAAAGGAACCACTTGACAGTCAGTTACCTCACGCCCCTTCGATTCGGTACAGGCTATATATAGTCGTACATATGTAGCGCCATCTTCGATCAGCTTCCTTAGCTGGATCTTCGAATACCTTAGCAGGCCCTCCCTTCGGTCAGCCGGGCCCCTTCGGTTAGTTCCTTAGCGGGAGCCACTCCGTTACCTTATTTCAACAATTTCAACAACAACAATAAGTAGTAGCATGAGATGTTCGCCCATGCGAGAAGTCATGTTCCTAGGGCATTGGGATAGGGGATGGCCAGATTAGGATGGACAAGCAGAAGGTGAAGGCAATAGAAGAGTGGGGAGTCCCCGTGACCGAGCTACGATCATTTCTTGGCCTTGTGAACTAATACCGTCGGTTCATCACTGGATACTCTAGGCCACTCACAGATCTTTTGAAGAAAGCCTTGGCATTGGACGGACAAGTGCCAGCGAGCCTTTGAGGACTTGAAGAGGGCCGTGACAGAGGAACCCGTATTGAGGTTGCCAGACTATACTGTGCCTTTCGAAGTGCACACTGAAGCATCAGACTATGCCATTGGAAGAGTATTGGTCCAGGAGGGACACCCAGTAGCATATGAGAGCCGGAAGCTCAACAAGACAAAAAGGTGCGGTCCAAGAGAAAGAGATGATAGCAGTGGTGCATTGCCTGAGGACATGGAGGCACTACTTGCGTTCGGTCTAGATTTGTGGTCAAGACTGGTGGCCACAAGCGACTTTGCTACACAGAAGAAGCTTTCTCCAAAACGGGCAGGCAGGATTTCCTGGCTGAGTTTGACTTTGTGTTGGAGTCAAAGTATATGCCAGGAAGAACTAACCAAGACGCAAATGCCCTCAGCAGGAAAGCGGAACTTGTTGCTTTGAAGGGGGAAGAGCTAGCTGCCATTTGCAAAATACAAGGGACCTTGCCTGAGAGGGGAAGGTTTAGAGAAAGACCCCTTCCAGGTGGCTAGGCTAGTGCAACAGGCCAAGTCGGGAGCTACTAGGAGGTTTCGGATCAAGGATGGGCTCTTGATCACCAGAGGGAATTGCCTCTACGTGCCCAAGGTTAGAGACTTAAGGAAGGAGATCTTAAGGGAGTGCCATGCGGCTGGTCACCCACGGAGGACACTGGCCCTTATAGCACGAGGTTACTACTGGCCAAAGATGGAGGAAGAGGTTTAAGGGTATGTGAGAACTTGTCGTCTTTGTCAGCAGGACCTTGTGGAGCGAGCTAAACCAGCGGGTTGGAGCCCTCAAGGACATATTCTCAGTGGATACGCTGCTCACGTGCATGGCCTTTCTGTGACGGAACGTGATCTTGATGCATTGATCAAAACCATCTCCAATGCGGTTGAGATGGACACCACCTCAGTAGATTGGTTGCTTCCTATTCAGGATGTGTCTGGTAAAGAACCTAATAACAGTTTAAAGGTTCTCAAGACCTTGGTAACCAATTCATCTGGTATATTAGTATAACTGTCTTTAAACTGTTATATACTATTGGTCAATACAACATTTAACATAATCTGGACCAATTATGTATATAACTTATACAAAGATACCAATAATGGTATATACAATAATTATGTACTATAACTATCAATTATTATACTATGAATCATAGTTACTGAAGCACGATATAACTTATACTATGATACCATAATATTATTCTGATAGTATAATATCTATGAAGTGAAAAGCACGTGGTAACTAATTAAGAAACTGTACCCATATACTATGATACCATTATACTATAATGGTATATGGCTTGACTATCCATATACCGATAACTATGATACCATTATTATAATTGACAGTTATACTATGTATATACTATCTATAATCATGGTATCCGCCTCAACGTAGACAGTTATACCTTGTTACCAGGCATAATTCTGTTATAAATAGTATATACTATTTATACATCTGGTAAACTATTAGATTGGTGTATATGGTTCTACGTATATGGTCTTGACCGATCAAGTCTGCTTATTATTGTTATACTATTAAACAAAGTTAGCCACTGCCTGGCGTAAACACGGGCATAAGCCTATCTGCTCGAGCGACCCTGGGGTCCGCTCGAGCGAACAAGCCATTGCCTGGGGGAGAGACAGACCAGAGACCTGTCCGGTCGAGCGACCCTTGGGGTCCGCTCGAGCGGACAAGCCTCTGTGTCAGGTCCGCTCGAGCGAACCTGGGCAGAATTCCAGGATTGAGTTTTGTTTCATTCGTGGATTTTTGGGGATTGAAAAACTAGACAACGCTGAGGGTTTTAACTTGACATTGTGCGATTGGAAATCCGAAATATATTCTAACTTCGGGGGGCATCAATTCGATTTATTTTCCGACATTTGGGTCTCAATTACACAAAGGTCAATGAATGGTCTTAGCATATGCTTGATGGACTTCGTGTTGAACTTCAGTTTTGATACAATAATTATCATCGTGTATTCGTTTTGAATTTCAAGTATAAACTCGTTTGAAAATTTGTTTCAAGAATTAAAGGGGACACTTCTTAAGCGTGTTATGCATATAATTTATGCCTTTTTGCTAGCCGTGTGTTGTCTCGTTTTAACAAGTGATTTTCCCCCTTAATTTTGATCAGTTTAGAACGTGTATCGTGTATTTTGTGCATTCATGAATTTAAGTGAATACCACTGAGCTTAGACTGCCCCTTTAGTCTGATCCACTGTCCGGAGGTCCTTAAACTTGTGGACTATCTACAGATTGGTCGTGTATTATATTACACATCATGCGCGTTCTGGTTCCGCGACCGGCCTCCCCGTCTACCTTGTGTGGCGTGGGAATCGTATTTTGCATGTCGTGTTTGTCGTGCGTGCTTACTCTTGTCATCATTATGATAGAGAAATGATGAGCTCAATGTGGATTAACTATTCATGATTTTATATGAATTCATGCTAGTTTTGTTTTGTATCTTCGATATGTTTCTCAGTCATATATTTGTTTTAAATTTAGTAAATCGTTTTAGTTTTGTTTCTTCTAACATCTACTGTTCCATGTTCATGCCTAAATTGTTTACCTGCCAAACCGTCGTGTTTGATGCTTGTTATTTTGGTGCCCAGGTGCAGGTGACATCGCCTTTGAGGAGGAGCGTCAAGAGGAGACTGTTGAGCCACCCCCAGCTCGAGAGTGGCAGCCCGACGACGTCAACTAGACGTCGGGCAGGATCATGAGAGTCGTTTCATTTTGTCTTTGGTGTTCCTTTGAACTTTTGAAAATGTATTGGCCTTCATTGGCCTCTTATTGAGATGTAACAAAACTTAATTTACTTTTGGGTTAACTTTGAAACTTGAATCATGCTGGGAATGCTATGTTATATTTTCTCATTCTGATATTATGTCTTGATGCTATACCTCATGCACTTGAAAATATTATTCATGTTTTGTCTTGATGTGATTTGCTACACGCTTCCGCAAACTTGATCGTGTGAGTTAATCTCCTGTGTCTCGGGATCCTCACCGCGGGAACTTGTGGGAAATTCAAAATGTAATTACGTGCGTCGTGGGCCCGGGTCTCGGTCCGGGGTCACGATAGGACTGGTATTAGAGAGAGACTTGTTTCAGGCACATAAAAGAAACTAGAAAATCCTAGAACGTGGTGAGATTCGTGAGTTCGTTAGATTCGTTTAACATAAGACCTAGAAAACCATCAAACCATATTTATTGTGTACTAACGCTTTGTTTTACAGCATCATGCCTCCAAGAAAAGCTCCAAATTATAATGCTTCGGGCAGTAATAACAATGACACAAATCTAGCTAATACACCTATAACTACTCAGTTCCGAGAACTCATGTAGGCCATGGTAGAATAACAAAGGCAAGAAAATGAAACTCAAGCAAGGTTTCAAGAACAGATGGCTAAGAAGGATGAGGAGATGGTGTCGCGACCCCGGACCGGGTCGGTGGGCCTAATCCGGGATCGGGACTAAGAATAATATTTATTTAAATCAAAACGTATACGAGTCCAAAAAAGGATGCCACTCGTGTACGTGATTTCCCACAGGTGTCCGCGGTGAGGATATTGTTAGGGATTTTGTATATTGCAATTTGATGGATGCATTATCATTTTAATCATCGTTTGAATTTTCACACATGCATTGTTAGAATCACACGATCACTGAGAGGGGGGGCAGGGTGAATCAGTGATGTCTTAATACTTTTTACTTGAATATAAATAAGTCCAAATAATCAAAGCAGTAAAACAATAATCAAGCAACCGCAGGAACACAAGGTTTTAACGTGGTTCACCCAAAGGCTACGTCCATGGTGCAACGACTACCCGGACACCAATCCGAGGCTAGTCTTACTGATTAATTCTGAAGCTTCAACTTCAAGGAGCACCCACCCCTTATTCAGATAGCACCCACTATCTAGGAAGCAACAACTCCCTTTACAATTCGTCTGCACCAACAGACGGGATCACCAAACCCCAACACCAAGCACCCACTTGATGTTTTACAAAGATTAGAGGGGAGCCCTTTACAAAAATTCCTTTCTACAATCTCTCACTCTCAATCCCATACATGAATCAGATTTTTAATAAACATGAATTGAGAAATACCTATCTAAAGGAACTACTGATGAAGAACCATCTTCTTGATGCAGAGTTTCCTCTTGACTTGTTGTAAAAGAATCACAGCAGTATCTCCTTGCAAGCTCACACACCCTCACAAATCTTCTCTCTTTCTGTGTGTATGTTCAACGATCCCTAGCATGCCTTTTTTATTGGATTTGCCAACCCTAATTCGTGATTGCAAAAAGGCTAGGAGAGGTTTTGGAAACTCCTGCAGGATTATAAGAGACACACCCTGTTTTTTTTCGCGCAAGTTTCTGTTTTGTAAACTCCTTCAAGGATTGGAAGTGATCCCCTGTTTTTTCTCGCGCAAGTTTCTGTTTTGAGCTCTGCGCTTGACCGACCTCAGTGCTTGAACGAGCTTTGCGCTTTACCGAGCTGCTCAGTGCTTGAACGACTTTACCGAGCTGCTCAGTGCTTGAGCGACTTTACCGACCTCAGTGCTTTGCCGAACTGACCGAGCTCAACACTTCGCCAATGCTTTGCCGAACTGAGCTGTCATGGTCGAGATCAGTGCTTTTACCGAGCTCAGCGCTTGAGTCTTCTTTGAGCTCTGCGCTTCGTCGAACTGAGCTGTCATGTCCGAGCTCAGTGCTTTTACCGATCTCTGTGCTTTTACCGATCTCCGTTCTTTTACCGATCTCCGTTCTTTTACCGAGCTTCCTACTTTTACCGAGCTCCGTGCTTTTTACCGAGCTCTGTTCTTTTTACCGAGCTCCGTTTTCCTTGTCAGCTCATGTCTTCCTTGTTACCGTAACTGAGCTGAGGCATTCTGTGCCGAGCTGAGGCATTCGGTACTATACTTGTGTGACAATGTGTGGAAAATAATTTCCAACACTCTGTTGACAATAATTCTAACACAAAACCGAGCTTCAAACCTCAAACTCTCTTCAAAATCCAACAATCTCCCCCTTTGGAGTTGTTGGCAACAGTTGGAACATGTTTAACCATCAAATAGATCTTGCAAACAAGTTTCTGTTTTGTTCTGAACTACTGTAGCATGTCTTCTTGGCAGTTACAGACTCCCCCTGAACAACATGTTCTTTCCAATTTAATATCTCCCCCTTTGACAACAATCACAAAGGGACTTGCTTAGGAGCAAAAAGAATAGCCAGCGAATGCAGCCCCGACCGGCTAACAAAAGGTAAGCGGTCTCTCCTTAATGCTTTAAGGAGAAGTGTAGTAACTCTTAATTTCTTGCGAGATACTAGCAAGACTTCCTGTTAGGCGTTATGAAGGGCGGTTTGTTCAGAAGATATCAACCACTTGTTCAGTGTTGGAACATATTCCAATTTCACCTCACCGTCAGCAACCTTT
>QPKB01000739.1:0-21098 GCA_003546025.1 Camphora micrantha
TTTAGCTTCACCTTGAACATTACTTCGAGAATTTGCATTTGTATCTTTTCTAGTACGCGGGGCTTTTGAACATTCAGCCATCTCATCTAAACTAGATGAATGTACTGCGACTTCATCAATTGGTACTTGGGGGGCTGAGATCGGATGTAGTGGGCGTTGGTTTGTCAGTACCACATCTCTTCCATCTGCGATTGTATCTCCATATATAATGACCAACTTTTCATAGCCGGCACAACTTTTTCCTCGATACTTTGCATAATCAGGATGTACCTAAAGTATACAAATTGGACAAAATGAAGTAAATAGTTTATAACTTAAACAATTGATGAAATATCATTTTAACTGAAAATTAATGATCCACTCACCTTGACATAGTCATCCCAGACTTGGTCTTCTGCAGTAACCTTTTTCTCCTTATCATCCCATCCAAACCCACTTAGACTAATCAAAGTCTTGATCTGTTCACTACGGGTTCTTAATGTTCTAAGGCGATTTCTTATTTTACCTTTATCATAGTCATCTCCAAACTTTTCCATCATTTTTTGTTCTATCTCTTTCCACCCTTTGGTGGCATACCCACCTTCATCTTTTCTCCCAACCCTTACTTGTTCTATAAATAAGTCCATCAAGTAATCATTAGAGTAGTCCGTCCATGAAATATTCTTCATTTCTCTTCTACCACTCTTGGTTCCGGTTGGTGCCTCAACTTGGATGGATTGAACATGGTCTTCAACTATTTCATTATCCATTTCTAAAAAGTAACAAAATTGTTAAGAAAAATGTACAACTTTATATAGATTGGCATTCATGAATTTGTAATTTCCCATTTAGTTACTCTTTCCCACTCATGATCATATGAACAAAATCTTACACTAAATTAACATATCAAAATAAATAAACACACATTGGAACCATCATTCTTAACATATAATGAAACAGTTTGAAGCAAATCAAGGCAGACAATGATGTCCTCCATGCTATTAAAAAAAATCTATTTGAATTTTAGATTGGCAGAGCTTACAGGACATACATTGAAGCCTTTATTTGTTTGGCCGATAGGCATTCCACATTGACAAAGCAAATTTCTTGTGTGTTTGGACCTTGTGGCGGTTGTGGAGATTGATCAAGGCTTCCAATGGAGGGGCAGAGTTGGAACATGCCAGGGTCCAAATCTTGTGACTAACCATATTGATTATTGTAGTTGTTGATTTAGCGCTCAAAGATACTCTATTTACATTCAGTGTTGAGACCAAGCAGCAATTCTGTTCTTGCAAGATGTCAATGATCCTTATGGATTTTGGGGGTATTGCAACAAAAGGTTGGGGTTTGTAATAAGGTAGAGATGACATGGTAGAAATTCAATGGAAAAGTGAACCTCTCATGATAATTTGTCACTGATTTAGAGTTCCCTTGCAAAAGTCTAGTGAAAAAGTTGCAGAAGATCTGTATTGGCGGAACAAGTGGCAATCTAGAAATGTTTCATATAATTGAATTAACAGTCAGAAATCGTATAGTCAAATAGAAGAGAAGGAAGGAGAGAATGAAGAAGATGGTACCATAAATGAGTGGAGAATTTTCTTTATCTGAAGTTTATTCTCTTTTTTTTTTGCTAGCAATCTTCTTGAGTGGTGCCCATGGCAAATCTCTGCGTTTTGTGTGATGACCATTCCAAGTACTTGTTTGGGGATGCATACCACCCAACAGAAGTTGCAACCGGGAACTCCAAAATGACTAGAATAATATATACACATGGCAGGGACGTGTTTGTTAAGATGGGTTTGTGGAGTGGTAATGACGCAACACGGTTATATGTTAGATTGTACGGACTCAATCCATCAGATGATGTAATAAATTGATTAATTTCTTTATTTATCAATAATATCATGCTTTCCTTTCATGAGATGAATGGTGTTTTACTACTTAATGCACATGACCAATACATATGACATAATGGTGCATGAGATGAACTGGGCCCCATTAGTATATTAGATGTGATATATGTGTATGGATGAGATCCACACACGGGAGGCATGTGTCACAAATCTTATACTTAAATATCCTCACAACCGGTGATGAGACTGGGCATCTCATCTGATAAGGTTGCAACACTTTGATCACTATGAGATAGTATGATTTGTCTCGATCATCAGAATGTAAGATTCTGGATCACGGTGCTGGTACATTGAATGTATTGAAGGACCATGAGCAGCACCTTATGGAATACTGTCTCGAGTTTAAGGTTTGCTCTCATAATTCCCTAGCAATAGGCTCTCAATCCCGAGACATTGATGAACTCAAGTTTCTATGTATTCATTCGCTTTGAGTCACCAATGAGTGAGGCCAACTGTAGGTCAATGTCGCGACCCCAAACCGGGGGTCGTGAGGGAGGGGTGATTAAATTTATTTTTTTATTTCTCCCAAGATCCGCGTGTGTGAGGATCCGCAATCACATCACTCTCTGAATATTTCTGCGGAAGCTTTCGTGGCAATGCGACCCGGAGTCCGTGGACATCATCGGATTCCGCGTCGCATAGGGCCCTTTAGCATAAAGCTATCATTTTATAAATCATATCAGACTGGAATACACCCACATATAAATTACAGAGCTGACGGTAACAGGATATTACATTTCCATACATATTCAAGTTACAATTATCAATGTGTATTAATTACAATCCCAAGAAGGGCTAATAAAAGCCGGACAATACAACTAATATCCACTACCCATTTGTGACGTAACTCCGATGTCAAGCACAATGTCTACAGGACATAGCCGACAAGACAACCTGCAACTCGTGGCTCCACAGCCAACCAAACTCTCAGCTCGGGGCGGGAATCTGAACCTGAGTACCAACATAGTGGGTCAAACACGACGGTTTGGCAAGAGAATGAAAAGATACCACAATATACAATAGATGAAATACCTTGAAAAGCATAGAAATCTGTTTAAACAAGAACTCTAATAAAACCGATAAATCATTTGCTGTAAAACAAGTAAACAAGATAAGACATATGAGGTAACCAAGGAATCGGGAATGACAAGGTGGCAACCACAAGAAGCTAAGTCCTCTATCGCTAAAGCGATAGAGCAATAACTAGGCCCTGATCTCAGTCACTCGAGGTGAGGAGAAACAGGGGATCTCATATAGATACATATACATATACAATACTATACATGACCACGGTAGCGAGCCGGGCATCGGGGACCACAGTAGCAATCTGCGGCATCGGGACAAGACCACGGTAATGACCGGGTAGCGGGATCCAAACTGCAGCTGGCGGGACAAGAGGGGGATCTCCAAGTCGGTTGATCAGACCAACAGGGTTATCCAAGCCTAGTGGTGCCGACTCATAGGTCAAATACAATCGAGACAATGCAAGCAAATCAAGTACGAATACATAATCAAACGGGCAAGACGGGGGTGCTCAAGAGCACACTGACATATCATGTGGTGCAATGCACTTCAGGTCAAGTAACTGTTTCAAGTGTACAATAATACTTTCGGGAAAACCATTCATGTAATGCAAGGCTTGGAAATAGAGAAATATTGTGAACTATGCTAAATCAGGAAAGACAATGATTTTAAGATCTATTAGAGTGAATAGGGGTCCCGTATGTCGATCATAGATATGAATTGGTACTCCTTGAGTTTGAAGACATTCCGGGCTCCTTATGCACTTTTACGCTTTTCAAAACTTAACATGAGCTTATGGTTATAACTAGATGTTATGATAAGGAAATCAAGACTATAAATGGTCCATCCTAAGTATGATGTTAATTCGGAGACATCGAGCAACCTACTCAGTCATCGAAAGGAATAGAATTCGCGATAACCAAGGAAAAGTCTTGTATTTAGATATAAAGGAGATATCGCGTCATTCCGTCCCGTTCAAGATTGAAATGAAGTGAACATCGATGTCACCCAACCAACCGTGAGGAGCATCGGCTCAAGACGTCCTCACGCATGGTCAAATGAGTCCAAAGAGGGTAGCCAAGGTCCCACCTAAAAACCAAGAAAAGAAAGAAAAATATAAAAAAAATCTCAAAACCCACTGGACTCAAAGAAAGAAAATATAAAATTTTCTGAACAGGGTCCGATCGATCGGCTAAAATTTCTACACAGGGCCCGATCGATCGGCCCAAAACCCCTTACAGTTAAAGACAGTCCGATCGATCGGTCTGCACGTCCGATCGATCGGACCTGGGCGTACAGCAGTTCCGGGAACCTGATTTCTTTCTCCCCTTTTTCCTTTCCTTCCAACACATAATTAACCAAGGAAAACTATGAACAAGATGACTTAATTACATGCTTCCAAGACATTAAATGAGGCTATCAAGATCATTTATAGCAACCATGGAAAATCAATAGAAGAAATCAATGAAAGCATAAAAACCCATAAATGCTACCAAATCATTTGAAACCTAAAAAAAACATCCAACATTCACTTGCCTCAAGCCTTCAATTAGTGATAAAACCAGCTCTAATCACACTTGCAAGCCAAGAACAAGATCTCTACAAAAACCCCCAAAACAAACCCTAAAATGGGTCAAAACAAGAAATAAGAAGAGAGAGCTTTCAAGAATGAAAATGGGGCTTCTCAAGGATCATAAGAACATGAATCTAGAAGATTAGGGAGAGATCTTACCAATAGGTTCTCCAAATGGACAAAGCAAGCTAAATGAAGACCTTGGAGAGAAGAGATTCCTCCACAAATGGTACCAATAGGAAGCTCTTGAGGTGGGGAAGAAGATGATGTAACCTCTTGAGATGATGGTGCAAGATTTGGTTGTATTTGATGATGGCAAAGCAAGAAGAAGAAGAAAGGGTGCAAGGAAGAACCCTAGGTTCAGTTGTTGCTGGAAAAATGAAGAAGGGAATGAGAAATGGGTTCTCTTATAACCAATGAGAGTGGGCTCCACCACTTAAGAACCTAAAAAGGCTGAAATAGCGGTTTTCGGGACTTCGGATGAAATCGACGAAGAAGGAAGAAATGATCGTCGAAATATCTAGTTTCTAAAAAGTCTATGTTTCGCGGGTTTCGGGAATATCAAGTTTTGGGTACAGATTTGGTGTGCAATGACTGTTTTGCCCTCAAAGCTAGAAAAGTCAAGTTTCGGGGTTCGGGACGGGAACGGGATCAACATGAAAGTTGAAGCTATCAGCAAAACAAGTAAATCGGGATGAAATACAAATCAAGAACAAAACGACTAAATCGGGAAAAATACAAATCAAGAACAAACAAGTAAATCGGGATAGAATACAAATCAAGAAAACCAAGATAAAATCCCAAGTACACGTCAAGTCATAAACAAGGGACCCCCAAAGGGCCCCATTAATACCCAAGGCACTCCAAATATCCCAAAGCTATAACAAAGCTATTTTAATCCCAAATCAACCAAAAAACCACAAAACACACTTAGAGCTAAACACAGCTCAAAGACACTAATCTGGGCCTCTCGGGTCGGGGTCTCACAGTCAACACCTCGGTGTCTTGGGTATGTGGTAGTAGGACTGTGGGAACATCCAATGGTCAAGATGGAATTTATCTACATTATTCCCTTGTGCCAATTAATTGATTTGTCATTAGTAAGTGCGCACCCATCTCGATTAAGAGTTAATTGGATGGTACTAATGATCACTGTGATTAATTGGGGCTCAAGGATAGTAAGATGTGGATTTAAATTGGTGGGACATTTTTAATCCAATTAATCCAAGGATATTGATAGAGGGGCCTACTTGTGGTAATCAGGAAGTTTAGGGTCTTCATTGTAATTTAATTCCTAAGACTGGAGTGTAATTGCATTTATATAGTGGTGTTATTTGCAATTAACTGTGGGCCCGGATTGCACATGAGATGTGAGGTCGCGGTGTCCCAGTTGGAGCCAGCTTTCTATGGAATCCCTAGTAGTCCCCACGCTAGCCCAAGTTATTGGAAAGATACTAATCCTACTAGAACTCTAATATGAAGGAATTAGAAAGTTACTATTTCTATTTCAAGTGAGACTTCTAATAGTGGTAATAGTAAGGTTACTAATTTGTGTGGAAGTAAGAGTTCTATTTCAATTAGTAGAAGAGGAGGGAAGGAGGTTGCTTAAAGCTATAAAAGGAGAAGCAAGGGGGCTAGGACAAACACACTCTTGGAATTCACGCCCAGCCTTCCCTTTTGTGCAAGAGTTACACATCACTTCTAGTTCTCTTCTAGTTCCTTGACTTTCTTGAAGGGTTTTCTCTTGAAGTTTCCACCAGTCTTCTTGAGAAGAGAATCTGATACGGGACATAGCGTGGAAGACTAAGAGGTCTTGGAGATCCTAAAGTTGCTTACAAAGAAAGAGTTTCTTCAACTAGCAAGTCTTCTTCTCCATTAGAGCACAACCAGGCTCCAAAAGTATAATCTGCTTCTCTATCTGTTGTAGATTATTTTGTTGCATGGTATTGCTTGTTTTATTGTTGTACATGATAGATGAGTATGAGGGATTGCATCCTGATATGGTTTGTGGCCTTATGGGTACTTGATCCCTAAGTCAAGTGGGTCAAAAGTTTTGAAATCCTACCCACAAGGCCCACCTATTTCCAACATTATAACAACGGAATGCAAGATCAGAAGCGACAAAGATGCCCTAGGTTTGTTCTTAGCAGAGAGAGATGTTACCTTAAGGAGACGAGATGCCTAGTAGCCACGCAAGGAGAGAGAGATGCAGCCATGTCGGGAGAAAGATGCAAGGCGAGGAGAAAAGATGTAGAGACGCAAGAGAAGGTTCTGGTTGTCGGCGGTTTTATCCATTTTTATGTTGACTCTTGAACTTCTATTTTTTTTTTTCTTGTGTTGTTGTTGGGGGGGGGGGGGGGGTTTGAACCCATTACGTGTTTGAAGGAAATGAAAAATACAATACCGTCCACTCCAGCGGGTATTCTTTCGAATCCCACACAAATTGGTATTCTTTATTTTCCCACCTCTACAGGTGTTTAAATTTTGGTACGAAAATCAACATATTTTCACACCATTTACGCACATGTACATATGTAAATTGGTGTAAACAAATGACCCCTAAGGTCCATTCATAATCCAAGATTTTGTATGGCTGTGATCAAAACTATTGCATAAAACTAGAAAATTATAAATCAGATCAAATGGCCTACCTCTGATCTTAGGAAAATGTTGAAGAAATCTCCAAAACTACTAGGAAAGGGAGTCGACCAAGGCTGGAGTGATCTTTGAAGACTTTGTGATGATGGTAGGTGGGCCACTATTGATCATGATGAGAGACAAGTCGTTTTCGCCCACAGATTATGATGAGAATGCAAAATGTTATATTTTTCCCCTTATTGTTTAGTCCTTTATATTTATTTAATGCCTAACTATACTCATTATTCTTATATTTTGATTTAGCATGCAAATGGAGGTGCTAAGTGCAAAACGAAGCTAATTGGACAATTTTAGACAGTTTTGACATCGCTTTGTAATCTGGGCATAACTCTCTCATCCGACCTCCTATTAAAATGATTCAAGATGCTATGGAACACCAAGAAAGAGCTCTACAACTTTCGTTCGTTAAGAGATACTGGCTGTGTCACGCCCCCAAACCCGGATCCCGACCGAGGGGGGCGGGAGAGTTTGGGGAGGTGAGGGATGATTATATTTCTCCCAAGATCCGCGTGTGTGAGGATCCAAAATCACAACACTGTCTGAATATTTTTGCGGAAGCTTTTGTGGCAATGCGACCCGGAGTCCGTGGACAACGTCGGATTCCGCGTCGCATACAACTCCTAGCATAAAGCCATCATTTTATGAACCATATCAGACTGGAATAAACCAACATAAATAAAATACAGAGCTGACAGTAACAGGATATTACATTTCCAATATGTTCAAGTTACAAGTATCAATGTGCATTAATTACAATCCCAAGAAAGGCTAATAAAAGCCGAACAATACAAACTAATATCCACTACCCAAATGTGACGTAACTCCGATGTCAAGCACAATGTCTACAGGACATAGCCGACAAGACAACCTGCAACTCATGGCTCCACAGCCAACAACTCACAGCTCGGGGCGGGGGAAACTGAACCTGAGTACCAAAATAGTGGGTCAAACACGACGGTTTGGCAAACGGGTGAAAAGACATAACAATAAGGAAAATACCTTGGAAAACATTTAAACCTGTCAAAACAATAGTTTCATAAAACGAGAGAATCATTTATCCAAATACATATGCAATATAAAACATGTACGGTATCCAAGAAAACGGGAAACAAGCAAGATGGCAACCACACATAGCTAAGTCCTCTATCACCGAAGTGACATGAGCATATCGGGATGTTGTCTCAGTCACCGAAGTGAAGAGATGCAACATAAGTAACATATACATATACATAATATAATACGGGACATGACCACGGTAGCGAACCGGGCATCGGGAACCATAGTAGCAATCTGCGGCATCGAGACAAGACCACGGTAATAACCGGGTAGCGGGATCCAAACTGCAGCTGGCGGGACGGGAAGGGGTCTCCAAGTCGGTGGATCAAACCGGCAAGGAAAGCCAAGCTTAGTGGTGCCGACTCATAGGTCAAATCATGTAAAACGAGACATGTACAAATCATATGTAATGCACTTAAATAAACGGGCGGGACGGGGTGCTCAAAAGCACTAATTTCATTTTATTCGGGCATGTATAAACGGGCTAGCATAAATGCTAAAATACACTTTCAATACTTTCGGGAATGCTAAATCAATATTCGAGAAATTCGGGCTATTATCGAGATTCAAGACAAATCATAATTCGAGAAATTCGGGACAAGTATCGGGATTCGATATAAATCAGGTGAATAAGGACCCCGTATGTCGATTGTAATGATCACTAGGTACTCCTTGAGTTTGGAGACATTCCAGACTCTTTATGCACCTTAGGTATTCAAACTTTAATCGCTTTTTAAATAAACAAAACATAATAGAGAGGGGATCCTAAGCTCAACGTTAATCTAGTAGTACCTTACAACCTACTCTGTCATCGAAAGGAAAAACGGATTCGCGATACCCAAACAAACCAATTTCGCGTTTAGATAAAAGAAAGGATATCCCGTCGTTCCGTACCGTTCAAGATTGAGTTAGATTAAGTACCGATACAACCGGATTAACCGTGAGGAAATGTCGGTTCAACCATCCTCAAAGGAAGTCAAACGGGTTCACAAAAGGTTCACTAGGTTCCATTTAAAGTCCATCTAATCATAGGGAAAAAGTCCATTGAAAGTCCATCTAATCATAGGGCAAAAGTCCTTTTAAAGTCCATCTAACAATGGGCCAAAAGTCCCTTTAAAGTCCATCTAACAAAGGGCCAAAAGTCCATTTAAAGTCCATCTAACAAAGGGCCAAAAATCCATTGAAAGTCCATCTTCAGCAGGTTTTCCAGTTGGGCCGGTCGACCTGGCCCATGGCCGGTCGACCGCATACACAGGGGGCTCGGTCGACCGGCCATGGGCCAGGTCGACCGGGAGTTGTAAAATTAAATGGATGAATAGTGATTTGGTCAGGCTCCAGAGAGCCTGACCTCTGTGTCGCCGGTCGACCGCGCCTTTGGCCGGTCGACCGCGTACACTGCGGAACAGTGAATCCCGCAGTGCAGCAGGTCCTTCAGCTGGGGGCCTGTTCCAGTGTACCCGGTCGACCGCGCCCCTTGGCCGGTCGACCGCGTACACTGCGTAACAGAACCCAGGTTCTGTTACAGCAGTGCAGTGGCCTTTTCCATTTCTTCCATTCCTTTCTACATTCTTTCAAACATGTTTAGCAATCTAATACTTGGATAAAACAAGCTATCAAGACTCTCAAATGTGCATTTATTTCAAGTCTAAACAAGCCATTAATATCACAAAATACTTGATGAAATCATAATGCATTTTATCAAATCTCATTCAAATGTAAAAGTATCAAATCATCCACTTGCCTTGGGTCTTTAATCAATGAAAAACCAGCTCTAATCACACTTGCAAGCCAAGAACAAAATCTCTACAAAAACCCCCAAAAACAAACCCTAAAATGGGTCAAAACAAGCAATAAGAAGAGAGAGCTTCTAATAATGAAAATGGGGCTTCTCAAGGACCAAAAGAACATGAATCTAGAAGATTAGGGAGAGATCTTACCAATAGGTTCTCCAAATGAGCAAAGCAAGCCAAAAGAGGATCTTGTGGAGATGGGATTTCTTCAAAAATGGTACCAATAGGTAGCTCTTGAAGTTGTGAAGAAGATGATGGAGTCCTATTAGATGTTGGTGCAAGATTGGTTGTCTCTTGATGATGGAGAAGCCAAGAAGAAGAAGAAAAGGGTGCAAGAAACCCTAGGCTCAGTTGTGCTGGAAAATGGAGAAGGGAAAGAAGAGATGGGTTCTCTTATAATCAATGAAAATGGGCTCCACCACTTAAGAACTTTGAAAGGCTGAAATAGTGGTTTTCGGGGCTTCGGATGAAATCGACGAAGAAGGAAGAAATGATCGTCGAAGTATCTAGTTTCCAAAAAGTATATGTTTCACGGGTTTCGGGAATAACAATAATCCGGTACAGATTTAGTGTGAAAAGACTGTTTTGCCCTTGGAGCTAGAAAAGTCAAGTTTCAGGATTCGGGACGGGAACGGGATCAACATGAAAGTTGAAGGTATTAACAAAACAAGTAAATCGGGATAAAATACAAGTCGAGAAAACCAAGATAAAACCTCAAGTACGTGAAAAGCCATAAACAGGGAACCCGTAAAGGGCCCCACACTAAAACCAAGACACTCAAAATATCCCAAAGCTATAACAAAGCTATTTTAATCCCAATTAAACCAAAAACCACGAAACACACTTAGAGCTAAAACACAGCTCAAAAACACTAATCTGGGCCTCTCGGGTCGGGGTCTCACAGGCTGCATCAAGAAGTTTCCAGATCTGAGTTTCAAGAAAGGTGCTTGTAGTTGATACTGAGTGGACGAAAAATCAAGCAGGAGGACATTATTGTAAGGCCTCGACCCGAATGACCTCGATTAGTGTTAATTAAGTCGTGTGTTAGTTCTAAGCGTGATTAGTGAGTTTTTTCGTCAAGTTAGGATTAGAATAGCTTATGTTATAGCTTTGGAGAATTTTGAGTGCCTTGGTGCTTAGTGGGACCCTTTAGGAGTTCCTTTTGTGACTTTGCGTTTGCTTGGGGGATTATCCAAAATTCCAGTGAATTGTATTTTAATCCCATTTTACTCATCTCGTTAATCTCTTCAACTTTCATGTTGATCCCATTCCCGTTCGAGACCCTGAAACCCGACTTTCCTAGCATCGAGGGTAAAACAGTCATTTTACACTAAATCTGTACCCAAAGTTTGATATTCCCGAAACCCTTGAAATATATACTTTTTGGAAACTACATATTTCGACGATCACTTTTCTCTTCTTCGTCGAATACAACCAAGGCCCCGAAAGTCATGTTTTCAATTCTACATGAATTGTTGGGGTGGAGCCCATTATCACTTGCTATAAAAGAGAAACCCATCTTCTTCTTTCTTCTTCTTTTCCAGCACAAAAGACCCACTAAGCTAGGGTTTTCCCTTTCTCTTTTCTTCTTGCTTTTCCATCACCAAATCATCACCAACCTTGCATCTTTTGAGAAATGGAGATCACCATTCTCTTCCTCTCCTTGAAAACTTCTTCTTGATACCATTTGTGGATGAAACTACTCACCTCAAGATCCTCTTTGAGCCACTCTTGTCCATTTGAAGACTCTACAAGTAAGCTTCCTTCCTAATCTCTTAGATATGTATTCTTCTAGCCCTAGAGAAGTTTCATTTGCATTAGTGAAGCTTTCCTCTTCTTGTGCCTTGTTTTGACCTATTTCAGGGTTTGTATTTGGGGGTTTTGTTTGTGTTTGTAGGTTATCTTGAGAGAGCTTGATTTGTGCTTGATTTCTTGATTAGAGACCCTAAGGCAAGTGGATGATTGGATAGTTTGAGCATTTAATAAGTTTTATGAGAAATGTGGTTGGTTTGTCAATTTCATTCATGTTTATTGACTTACATTGAATTTGAAATAAATGCTCGTGAATGCATCTTGATGGTTTGTTTCACTCTTAAAAAAAAATTGATTTCTATGGTCTTTATTTCACTCTTGTTTAAGGCTAAAAATGAATCCTTGTGAATGTTGAGTTTCTCTCCCCTTTTGTGGTTGAATGTGATCGAGAAGAAGGTGTTTGATTTGATATTTATGGAAGCATTGATATGGGTTTGGATGATGTTTGAAAGGAGTTTCAAGCCTCTCATTTTGGTGAAGGAATGAGGCTCAATGGAGTTATGGAAGAGAAAATGGGAAGGAGCTGAACTGATCCCGAAACCAGTTTCTAGACAGTTCGCTCGAGCGAACTTGATAGGTCGCTCGAGCGAAGTGTCGAGAAAAATGTTTGAACCATTCCAATGGATAGTTCGCTCGAGCGAACCTCAGCTTGCTCAAGCGAACCCTCCCAGAACTCATTCCAGAGAGATGTTAGCTCGAACGCATAGATAGTTCGCTCGAGCCAACCTGAACTGGATGAGTTCGCTCGAGCGAACCTCAGCTTGCTCGAGCGAACCCTTCCAGAATACAATTCCAGAGAATTTTTCGCTCGAGCGAACCCCTGGTCCGCTCGACCGATGGACACTATTCTTCTGGGATTATTTTAGGAGCAAAAATGAAATGTTTAAACGATTGAGAGAGGTTTGTTAGGAACCCTATTATGATGGGAAGACTTATAACCATTGTTCAACACCCGTTTGAGAAAGAAACCACATCACAAAAATTCATTTGAAGTTTTGAAAATTCCTAAGGTATATAAGGAGCCCGGAATGTCTTCAAACTCAAGGAGTACCAAGTCTATATTGAAATTGACATACGGGACCCCTATTCACCTTAAAAAATCTTGAACCTGATATTTTGCCCGAAACTTCAAAAGTTCATTTGTATTCCTTTGTTTCCGAGATTTACACTATATGACTTGTTATTCCCGAAAATATTTGGAATTGTACTCCCCGAAACGTATTGCCCGACATGATAGGATATTTGTGCCTTTGAGCACCTCCGTCCCGCCCATTTATATGCTTGCACTTGATATATTTTATACATGTCTTGATTTCTGTTATTTAACCTATGAGTCGGCACCACTAAGCTTGGATAACCTTGTTGGTCTGATCCACTAACTTAGAGATCCCCCTCTTGTCCTGCCAACTGCAGTTTGAATCCTGCTACCTGGTTATTACTGTGGTCTTGTCCCGATACCCCGGCTTGCTACTGTGGTTCCTGATGCCCGACTCACTATCGTGGTCATGTCCCGTATTATTATATATGTATATGTAAATTTTGTTGTACCTCCTCACTTCGGTGACTGAGGTCAACGTCCCGATATGCTCTTGTCACTTCTGTGATAGAGGACTTAGCTTCGTGTGGTTGTCATCTTGCTTGTTTCATGATTCTTTGGATACCTTACATGTTTTATATTGCATATTGTTTTCGAGTAAATGATTCTTTTGTTTTATGAAAAGTTATTGTTTAAACAGGTTTAAATATTTTCCAAGGTAATTTCAACTATTATCATATTGTTATATCTTTTCACCCACCAACCAGACCGTCGTATCTGATCTATTATTTTGTTACTCAGGTCCAGTTGCCGGTTACATTGAGGAAGAGCCTGAGGAGGCGGTTGGCGAACCGCAGCGATTAGTCAAGTGGCATGCCGATGATGTCATCTAGACATTCGATTGTTCGAAATGCGTAACATTTTGAGTTGTGGATTACCATTCTTTTGGGAACTTTTTGGGTTATACTGACCTTTAATGGTCTTTATTTTTTAGAATGTAATTAAATGATCTTTTTGTACAAAATTTAACATTTCTTTTGGGGAAAACGCTAATGATCATTGCTCATTCTGGTACTTTGTTTATACATATGTCATCCTTATTACTAGAGATGAATTGAATGTTTGATTTACTACACGCTTCTGTAATTTAAAAGAAATATTTATGTTGTTGTGATATCTTCACCGCAGACACCTGTGGGAAATCACATGCACGGGTATATCTTATCCTTTATTGACCCGTGGACGTATTAACAAATGTATTACATGTCTTATGGCATTAACCATTCATTCGTACATCATCACCTAGTCCTAATCCCGAATTAGGCCCGTGGACCCGGTCTGAGGTCGCGACATTTATGGTAATTTTGAAGAGATCAGGAGTTTCTCCGAACATATCCAATATTGGGCTCATATTGTTTGGAATGAAAAATGGTGCAACTTTAATTCTTGAGTTGAGTCCAACGGAGCCAGGATGGAAAGGTATAGGCGAAATAAAGAATTTTCAACAACTTTAATTCCAAACCCAAAATTTCATCTATATCCCATATACACACCCTCCTCTCTCACGTCTCTCATTCTCTCAGCACCCTTATCTCTCTCTCATTCCAAATATTTCTCATTCAACCAACCCATCATCACCTATTTTTTCTCCTAACCCTACCCTACTTCACATCTATTAATAACACATGCTCTCTACCCATTGAGAGGATCCCACCATCTTATCTCTCCACTCCACATTCTCTCTTCTCTACTTCTACAATTTCTTTTGCAAGTTTTTATTATGGCCCTGCATGGCTGAATTTTGTTAATTGGTCGAAGGAGACGGAAGCCTCGGAATCAATAAAAATGTGAGATCTAATTTATTTTTATTGTTCAATTTATGCTTTGAGTATGGGTTGTTCTTCTGTGCTTATTTTTATGATTATTTTGTTTAATTGCTAGGAGGCCTACTAGTTTATTAGTCATTGCAATTTACTGCTGAGTTAGATATCAAATCCGTAATTGTTTGATCCCTCTAATTTGTGAAGAAACTAATATTTAATGATTTGCTGCGTTAGAAATTATTAGATATTAGGAAGAACAATCGGCTAAATTAAATATAATCCGCTTGTGCTTGTGTTGTTTAGATTCATCGATCTCTTTAATTCTTAATGATGTTACTAGATTAAATCTTTAGCACTTGTCTTGGGTTGTTTAGTACTTAGGGTTAATTAGATCGCTTGTTTTCTAATTACCTTAACTAAGGAAAGATAGGAAAATGATTCCAACGATGAATATTCAAAGTGTGAATTGATATATTCTTGCATCGATGATCAATTATAAAATTTCGACGGTGGATGTTGACTTAGACCAATGCTTGCTCTTTTGATTGATTTCGTTACTTTAATTTGAGTTGCTCTTTGTTTGTTTTTCTTAAAACTGATTTTGTTATAATCAAACGCCCTCATCCTTGATCACATAGCATAAAACTAGGCTAGACACTATTCGTGGGAATGATCCTTACTCGCACTACTACATAAATTTTTAGGAGTAAAGGTTTTAATATTTTTGGGTGCCTGCGATAGCACACCAAATTACTTCCAAAATCTTAGACCTCTGATCTGTGTCTCTCCCAAGATACTTCGATGATGTGGATGCCAGAATAATATGTAGAAGATGCATGTAGGTTCCACGAATTTTTTCTCCCACAAACTGTTTTCAGGACAATATGTCGACACTCTCCCACGAACTATCTTTTGAACAGTATGTTGACAATATCTAGAATAGATTAAAAAAAACTACAAGACTTTAGAGCTCTGATACCATCTTAACCTAGTCAGGATTTTGAATAATTCTAAAAGAATAATTCTGGATTTGAATTTTGGCGTTTCCTTTGGAGATCGACCCTCGCATTAAAGAAGATGAGAATGTCATAATCATGGCTACAACTCTTGTATTACAGAGATGTGAAATCTAAAAAAAAAACAAAAAAGAATCTCTATAAAAGGAATTGTATAATCTATCTTTGACCAAATCCTATCAAATGGATTCATTTAATTTGGCCCTGAATTTGAGACAACTATACAGGTGGGCCTGACTCGACTTATATCTTGACACAATTAAAGTCTCCAAAGCTAACAACTGAAATCAATCTTTCAACGTCTACATAATGCCCTCACGCTGCCAAGGTGGTCACGCTATATCACTGGGACCCCGCTCATAATCTGTCCCACTTGGCGTCTCAAAGAATGCCTCACCCCTCCTGAAAATCAAGAGGGGATTCACTACCTACAACACTAAGTTTAGAAGAAATGTCAGATCCAAAGGATACGGCAATACTATATATACATAAAACATAGTATGAGTGCATCGAAAATAGAATAAAGACAGTAAGAATGATCAATATAGTAATAACTTTTTTGATTGATATAAATATAGTAATAATGGATAGAAGAAGTAGGTAAGTAGTGCAAGAATATAAGCATCATCATGAATCAAATATAAATCGAACCTATAATGGAGTTCTCTATCTGTCAAAAGGCACATCCACATAGGGCTAGGACCATGAAAAACATTATGGCATTGTCCTCCTGTACTACAAATAAGTTGTGGTGGGGATGGATGGGGTCAAAGCCCAGCCAAATAAAGTTTCACAGAAAAAATTCGGCCAAACTTTAGGTACCCGAAAACCCTCAATGGTACCCAATGGACATACGTCCACCTCAAAACACCAATCTATAAATTTGCAAAGAGAATCAGTTTCTAACAACAGGTGACTAGCCCATGGTTAAACTCTTTACCTGAGTGGTAATTGCTTGACTCAAAGAATCACAAATAGGGGTAACGTGCGACTAGGGTTTGTCTTATGTGAATAAAGATCACAATCTAAACAAAGGGTCCATCTATCCAACTAACCCCATCACCATCCTCCATACATGATATCAACCATCAAAGTGTTTCATCCCATCATATAAAAAGTACCTTAAGAACACACAATCCATCCCATTTGTCCATCAAAGGGATACAAATTGATCCATACAACCCCAAGGTTGATATATATATCAAAGGTTCACATTCCATAAAGCCATTGAATAGCCCGCTTAGCCTTAAACACATGAGGTAATTCCATTGTATCATAACACATTTTACCAGGTCTCTTCTTGGTGAACCCTAGGTCATGGTCCTCGTCATCATCATATCCATCAATAGGTATCCACATCACACACAATCCACAAGATTAGAGTCAAATAAGATACAAGACAATAGATAGGAGCCATCCATTGATATTGATCAGAACGAATATATTTAGCCAGCCTAGTCAAGAGTTCATCTCTATATACGTATTGCTTGTCATCCAACACAGATATTGATTCTAGGTCTTTGATGTTCATAAGACATCTAAAAAAATTTACCCAAATTTCGCCACCCCTTGCCTAACCTGCCTCCAAATACTTGAGCAACCGATGTATAGGAATGTAAGCTAAACCATCTACACATCAATGTCCCTCTGCAAGTTATAAGTCATTAGATAGTTAAATCAAGTTAAAGGAGTAAATATAAATTCCGTATTTTGGAAACTAAGTCTTACGTTGGCCGTTTAGCCTTATTACGATACATGAGTGTTTCTACGGTTAGCCTTGTTGTTAGCCAATGTGTAATTTTTTTGCAGTTGCGGGCCTTTGGGTAAATTTAACCATAAGATACCCGATTTGTACTACCAATCACCATGAGTACGGTCACGGCGTAGCCATTGAGCTACCATAGTGTTTAAAATCCTAGATTTCAAGCCTCTGAACAATTGTAACCATTTAGAGCATTCACGGTTGTGACTTTCTGCGGAAACTACGCTAGCTATAATGAGTCCTATGGCTAGTTGCAATACTTTCAGAAACTACAATTTGAACTTTGAGTCCTCCAACCAATCACTTGAATTTAGTGGCATGGTCAACCCTAACAATCAAAGATATATGTCCCCACATTCTTACATTATATTCCACCATCTCAAAATCCTAAATCTACGGGCCTATTCCATTAATCAAGAGTTCCATAATAGCATGCCAAGGTCCTCAATTTCATCAAAAGAACTTAGAAAGCAGGAAAAAATCTTAGATCAAAACATCAGATCATTATAACTGTATGAAAGAATCATGAAAAAAACACACATGCTATGGCTATGTAACTCATTGATGTTGCAACTTGTGTTGGCCTTCACACTTCTACTAGAATCCTAGGCGTTGCTAAAAGAAAAAATCGAGAAAACCATCTATACAGCACCAAAGCCGAGCGACGAGTTTAATATATCTATTTGTTTCACCGTTCAGCTTACAGTTATTAAAATCGTGAAAAATACCGTAAGCTTCACAGTATTGGTATCGATTTTCAATCTCGATCACGGTTATTAACTTGCACCGAACCGTGAAATACCAGTTTGGTTTAACGTGTGTTTTCCAAAACACATGGTTAACCTAAGCCGTTACACTAATAACAAAAAGCCTAAATGGTCTAAATGAAATAAAATGACTTAAGTTAAGCCCATTTTTCTCATTCTCTCCTCTGAGGAATTACAATTATTTTGTGACGTTGAACCTATACTTGTCTCAGTTTCACTAGAATTGTATTCGCTGATAGATGTTGTTTGTAGTATCAATTTTAGACTTCCTTAGTTTGTTATTTATTTTTTGTGAAAATGACTAGTGTATATTTGTATGTTGGTATGTGAACAAATGTATAGTGTGTTTTGTTTGTGTATCGTATGTTGAAAATAATGATAGCGTAGTATTCTGCCATCTCGACAAAGTAAATTGTGCAAAATGATAGAATCTATTTGTGTGTAAGTGACAATAATCTCGTCCTCCGAGACCGATCTGTTGTAGTTAAATTCACGCATGTCATTCATATTACAGTGTTGTTCTAGTGGGAGAAGTTACTGCGCGTTACAGTTTTTAAAAACTGAATCGAAAAATACCATTCAGTTAAGGCTGTTTCGCTAAGAAAATAAAAATATAAAATTGGTTTATGGACCTAGTCCACCACCCCTAGAGAGGTCCTCTCCAATCAAGCCTTCTAGTCAGAAACCCCACAAAGTCTCTCAAAATCAAATCCTCAAGACTAAGCGCTGAACCATTCAGGGTGTAATAGGGCTTAGGACTAGATTTCAATAGGAATTTACCAAATGATAAGCCAGAGATGGAATTAGGGTTTGAGACTTACCTTGATAGAGGGAGGGAAGATAGATCTAGAGAGAGGTCCTTATAGATTTGAAGAAAGATGGTGGAATCCTAGATTTGATGTTGATCTTCAATGAAATTCTCAAAGAAATTGATGGATCTTGCTCTAGCTTATGGAGGAAAGGATGAGAGAGAGAGAGAGAGAGAGAGAGAATGAGGGAAATATCGTTGGTTCGTGAAATGGGTTGGTTGGGTTGGTTTATATGGAAATGTCAAATGATGAAAATGCCCTCATTAAGTTGCATTGCAAAGAAGACCATAGAAGGGCATTTCGGAAAACTCAAGGAAACTTTTACTTTCACCAAATGACCCTATAATCAATCTACTGCTCTCAAAGGGCCTTACCTCCTACACTTTCTATAATCACAAGCACCCCTATTACATTCTCTTAAAATTACAAATAACCCCTCAAACTCTACAATTAAGCCTAAATCACTACAATTACCCTGGAGATTTTTGGCACATAAAGAATCCAAAATTGTTCCAATCATATCAATGGTGTAGATAATTGAAACATGAGCCCACTTTTGCAAAATTAGGACCCAAAGTAAATTGCAAATATCCTTAGACTTCCAGTTACTAGTATCATGTGTCATCAAGTAGCAGACAAAGATTTGGCCGGCTATCATAGTCGTTGTAGGCAAGACCCCCTGATGTCGTCAACCGGCTCAGCTTCAGTTTGGCTAGGGTTGGGTTTAATTTGTGGAGTCTACCTTTACTCACATTCTCTATAGTGGCTGAAGAGATTGGTGCGGCTCGGCTTAGAGTAGATTTCTTTAAAACAAAAAAAAACAAAAAATGATCTTGGTTTCTGAGTCCAAAGTGAAAGACTTCTTGCGGTCATCTTCTTCTTCTTCATTTCTATGTTGGAGGAGAACAAAAAAACATGAAAGCAAAAAAAGAGAAACACGACCAGATCTTGGAAAAAAAAAACCTTTGTTTCCTATGACGGTTCTCACCACTCTAATGTTGGTTGCCCGCAAAAGCAAATAACCTCTTCTTCAATGTGAATTGGGTTCAAGGCTCTGCTTACTCAAAAAGACAAATTTAGCTTTTACTTTTCTATAAGTCCTTTTAAAAGTGTGATAATTGCTGGCAAATAAGAATTCACGCATCAATACATCACACTTCCCAAGGCAAAATAATCATTTTTATGGAAGAATGTAACGCCGAATTCCGAAAATCGAGTTTACAGCCAAGGTATGCGAATCTAGAGTGCTACTTCCCGGAAAATTCAAGAACTTCCAAGATTATAGTTCGTAGTGAAGTCCAATTTAAAACTTTTTACCAATATAATAATCAATGGTTAAGTGTGGAAGCATAAAGACGTATAACGCAAGCAAATAAGGTATCAAACCAATATGTGTCAAATGTAACAGGGCATAAGTCTGATCTAAATCTCAAAGTATAGAGTTAAGTATATATCAACTGAATAATCCACCCTACTCACAACAAGTGACACTCAAAACCCAAAAAGAAATAACAGTCATGCCCTTGGTGTCGGCTCTCCAACCTCCGGCTAGACCTCCTGATCAACCGGTCCCCATCCATATTCGTCCACTAGAGGTGCCTCGACGAACGAGTCATCCTCGGGGTGGGGGATAATACCAAAGCACCAAATGATGGGTCAGATCCACGGATCTGGCAAGGCATAGTATACAAGTAGCATAAGATGTATTCAAATGAAATAGAGACGATGATAATATCAAAAGATAAGCAAATGTACTAATGCTAGGCAATTGAGCAAGATATAACAAATAGACCAATATGAATGTAAAGTATCTAATCTAACCAATCATTAACATGACACATTCACACAAGTTGACACCGCATGATATTATGATGCGGCTCTCCCATACTGTGAACCAGTCGTGATAGGTGTCGCGACCCCAGACCGAGGGCCGCGGCGGTTAGTGTAGTAAAGATTGTTGTAAAAGATAAGATTAAACCTCCCACAGGTTCCCGCGGTGAGGGTTCCAAACAAACACACATGGAACAACCAACTCACATGAATTAAGTATGCGGAAGCGCGTGGCAAATCACATCTTGTCA
>QPKB01000740.1:0-21055 GCA_003546025.1 Camphora micrantha
ATGAAATCACGAAGGGTGAATTTCCTTGCCGGCCTCGAAGTCTCGGAAGGAGACTTTTCTGCTGCCCCCAGTGAAGGGGTAGGGAAGTTTCTGTCTTTTCAGGAACTTCTTGTTTTGGTTGAGCTTTCTCCTGCTGTTTAAGCTTGCGGAGTTGTCTCCTGGCTTGCCTTCGCTGTCGAGCGGTCGGCTTTGTTTTGACGATCTCCCAGTTTTCATCTTCCAGGAGATCGGGATGTACCCATATGGGCTGTCCATCTGGTGTTGGGCACGGGACTAGCTCTTGGGATGTTTGAGCCATTTTTATCCTTGAAGGAAGTAGTGACCTTCTTCTTTGGTGACTTTTGTGTTTGTCCATACGACACCATGTTGACGGAGGCAGACCCATAGTTTTTGTCAAAGGTGATGACTCCGTTTTTCCACATCTCGTTGATCTTTTCTCTCACAACGAAGCATTGGTTGAGAGGATGCGAGATCATCTGGTGGTATGGACAGTACGGGGATCGTTGGTTTTGCCAACATCTCCTGGTCTTTTGGGTTCAGGCAGGGTGAGCTTCCCGTTTGCCAAGAGAGCCTCGAAGATTTCTTCGACATCTTCATCGAACGGGTATTTCTTTTCTACTCGTTCTTTGAAGGCATCAGAGAGTTCAGGTCTCTTACCTGCACCTTTGTTTTCAGCTTTCTTTGGTGGCTGCGGAGCTGACTTGGTTTGCACATTGAGAACCTCCTTTTTCTTTTGCTTCGAGGTTGCAATGGCGGTCGGCTCCTTCTTTGATGATTTCTGACTGCTGAGGTCTTTGATCACCGTCTCAGCCTCCATAGATGCTTCTAGGAGTTCTCCCAGATTCTTTGATTTGTTGCCGATAATCATGGAGCGTATCTTTGCTCTCATGTTGTTACGGCAGATGTCGACCAGCGACGCTTGTGGCAGTACGTCTGAACATTTGTACGCCATTGCCTTCCACTTGTGAATGTAGTCGTATGTCGACTCATTCTCTCCCTGTTTTAGGCTGCAGAGTTGAGCCATAGTCACAGGATGATCCTCACCTTTGAAGTGAGTTAGGAAGCGTGTCTCCATCATGGCCCAGTTTTGGATAGAGTCCTCCTGAAGAGTGGAGTACCAATCAAAGGCCGTACCTTTTAGGGTACTTGCGAAGAGACGGATCTTGAGGGCGTCTTGATCCGCGATGGCTCCCGTCAGGATCTTGAAATGGATGACATGTTGTCTGGCCGAGCCCTTCCCCGTATATGTTTGGAGAGTGGGCTGTTTGAATTTGGTAGGAAACGGTACCGAGTCCATCCATAAGGGATATGGCGGCTTGATTCCGTGTTCCTTTAGTGAATCCTCTTCCTTTGCTTTGGCGAGGATATCGTCAACGTCCCTTTTGGTAAGGGCGCGTGACTCATTTTACCTCCTCCTCGTGGTGACTTGGAGGAACTTCATTATTTGGTGGACGTTGGAGGGTAAGAAGTAAGTTCTCCATGAGAGCTTCTATCCTCTGCTGTCCCTGCTCCAGCTGCTGGATGCGTGTGGCTACGTCATCTTGCGGCGGAGGCTGCTCAGCATTTGTGACTAAGACGTTCATCCTTCGAGAGTCGAATGAGGATACCGTCTTGGTGACTGAGCTGGAGCTCATTCTTTTGGATGAAGAGCTCGAAGAGTGATTGCTCCGGTGTCCTTGACTTGAAGGAGTGGGAGAATCTTCTCTATGTCTTCGCGCCCGGGAGACGCTGCGAGTCACCGGTCGCTTGACATGGATTTTTGTTGCTGACTTCTGGCGCCTTCTGGTTTTGCCAACCATATGGACAGTAGCAACTTGGTTGGGTGCTTCTTTTTCGACCCATTTTTGAGAGACCTGGAGCGTGGAGTGCTGGGCTCTTTGCTTCTCTAGTCTCTTTTGCCGATACGCCGCGCGGCGACACATACGACGAGCGATTTGAGCTTCAGTTAGCTCGGGCTGTGCTCTAGCCACGAAGGAGGTGGTCCCTCGCGCGCAGCAGCCGAGCTTGTCTTCTTTGTAATTTGGCAAGGACAGGATCCGGACGCGGTCCTTAGCCTGTCGCAGCGAAGCTTTAAATTTGGCGAGCTCGGCCCCTGTTGAGATGAAGGGCCGAGTTGTAGGAATACAGGCCTTGACAGGTTCTCGCCGAGGCCTGATGATGCGCGTGATGGACCCGATTCTTCCCTCTCTCCCGCTGCCTCCGCCCCGGGGTCTTTCGGGGTGTAGTGGAGGGGAGGAGAAGAAAAGATATGGGTATCAACATCTTTCTTTTTTTGTACGGGTATGCCAATTTCACTTTTCTACTTGGAATTTAGGAACGGTGATCCGAAGATCCACCTTCACAAGTAGAAAGGGGAAATGAAACTTTTTCTAGTTTCTATTGCACACATATTTTAAGAAAAGAGACAAAAGGGTTTTTTTTTTTAATGCCGTGAAAGGCGATTTCATTTGTTGCCGTGAAAGGCGAATTTGCCGTAAAAGGCGATTTACAAGTCTTATCCATTATGAAAGGACAAGAATGTGATTTTTGTCTCTAAAAGAAAAAATTAGAAGTACCATAGAGAATCGAGGAAAAGAATCTGATTTCTCATTCGATGTGGGGACACGTTCAGATCGACAGTCACGAGTCATGTATGGGCCTCCTCCGTCGTCCATGCAGATGAGAAAACGATGCTTGGATTCTTGGCTTGGCTTTTTAACCTCAGATTTTAAAGGACAAAGACCGAGAGAAGGTCTTATATCCGATAAAAGCTAAGTAAACGTGCTGAAAAGCCACGTTTTAGCCATGTTGGTAGAAAGAAGGAGGTCCTTGGGGGGTGGCCCCCAAGGGCGCTTCAATCACCTTTTGGTGGTCTTTGCAGCAGAGTTGCAGGGCCTCTGGATTTTTTTGTCTTCTCGGGGGAGAGCGAGAGCTAGATCTTCTCTGACTTCTTTTTCGTTTTTTTTTGATCCGGGCCTTTTCCTTTTGGAATGCCCTCTTATTTATAGGCCTTTGGTAGCTTGGTGTTGAAGGGACATAGTGACATTTTTGGTGTCAACAAATGCCCCCTCGAGGTACAACGACGAGGTGTGCAGCTCTAGCAGTCGGTGTGCCTCGAAGAGAATTTGAAGGAGATCTTCTTGCTTGACCAAGAGTCTTGAGCGTTTTTCTTTTGATGGAGTTGCTTTTTTGAGCTTCCAAGGGATTTCGCGGTAATGAGAGGGGTCATGTACCGTCTCAAGGCAAGGATTTTGAAATGACATTTGGATATGGGTTTTGGTTTTGGGTTTTCCCTTTTAACCTTGTGAACCTAAAGGCTTTATGTGGCACATTAGGCGGTTAAGAAGGTTTTTTTGGTTTTTGACCTTGTGACCTAACAGGCTGTATGTGGCGAGTTAGGGGGTCGGGATTTTGGTTTTTGGTTTCGGCCTTGTGACCTAACACGCTGTATGTGGCAAGTTAGGGGACCATGGTTTTGTTTTTTGGTCACTCTTTGGGACAATTTTGGGTCCATTGGAGTGGTTTGGTTTTTTTGTGGAATGTCAATTTCAAGATTGTGGCTTGATTTGGTGCATGGGGTTGGATGGTTTGGGTTTCTTTTGGAAGCCCATGAAGCTTGGAATTTTTTGTATGGTCCAATCAACTCAAGAGAGGCATGGAACCATTTTTGTATGCTCTTGGTAAGAGAAATTTTGACTAAAAGCCACTTTTAGTGCCTAGGTGGTCAAACCTGGCTCATATGGGCTAACCCATGGGACCTTAAGCTTTTAAAAAATGGCTTAGATCTCATGTGGTGTCATTTTGTAAAGAATATCTAAAAATATCCCTTTTGTGTAGAGAATATCTAAAAATATCCTTACTTGGAGAGAATCTCTCAAGTTTCCTTGATTTTGGGAGAGATTTTCTCAAAAGTTTCTCAAATCCCCTTTTTCTTTTTGGAGAGAATTTCTCAAGAATCTCCTCTTTAGGAGAGAATATCTCAAATCTCCCTTTCTTTTAGGAAGTTTGCTAATTTTTAGCACTTACCTCCTTGCTTTTCTCCTCCTTTCCTCTTTTGGTTTGCTTTTTCTATAAAAGCAATGGAGATGGGTTTCTCTTTCTCTTGTTGCTTTCTTTTTGCAAAAACCTTCAAGAGTGCTCCAAGATAAAGAATTTCTCAAGGATCTTCAAGTTTCTTCTTCTTCTTCTCCATGGCTTCAAGTAGGTCTTCTTTTTTCCAAGAAAAACCCCATGTAGATGTAGGAAAGTTTCCTTTTCTTTTTTTCTTTTTTCTTCTTCTTTTCTTTTCTTCTTTTTTTTTTTCTCTTCTCTTTTTTTTCACGTGTTTTCTTCTCCTCTTTTGTGCACGTTTTTTTTCACGTTCTTCCTTTTTCTTCCCTCTTTTTTTTTTCTTCTTTTTTTTTTTTTTTTGTGCTGTACGGACAGGTCCGTACGGACCTGGCCGTACAGCCACGTGCCTGTGGGCCACGTCCCATGGGCCAGCCCCTTCTTTCTCTTCTCTCTTTTTTTTTTTTTTTTTTTTTTTTTTTTTTTTTTTTTTTTTGCTCACCATGATATGAGGTTTATGCTCACCATGAGATGATCATGCATTCAAGATGATCATGCATTTTTTTATCTTTTTTTTTTTAAATGCATCAAGATAAAAGGCTAGAATTTCTAGGTCAAGTCAACATGGATTTTGACTTAGACAAAGTTTTGATTGGTTTTGACCAAATTGGGTTGGAATTGGTCAAACTTTTGTCAAAGTTTTCCTAGCATCTAATGCATGATGGTTTTATGCATGATTTTTGGTAAATGGAATTGGGAGCATGATGATGCATACCTCGAATTTTCTTGCAAGTCTTGGGATTTTTGGAGCTTGCAGCAATGTTGAGCCCACTTCTCCAGTCTCGCAGAATTTCGAGGAGCTTTGCAAGTTTTGGAATTTTGAGCTCGCAGCAATGTTGAGCTCTTTTCTGATCTTGCGGAGAGATTTGAGAAGAAAGGCTTGATCTCGCAGCAATGTTTGAATTCAAGTCTTCTTCGAGAATCCCTTCATTGATTATGAGCTCGCAGCAATGTTGAGCTCATCTTCAAGCTTCCTTTCTTTTTCGGGGTGCCTCCCTTTTCTTCGAAATTGCCCCGGAACCATGCCAAAATTTCGCTAGGATTTTTTTTATAGCAAAATTCTGTCATTTGGTGTTTGATTTCTTCCTTTCTGACTTTTGCAGGTGGTTCCTCCAGAACGAACAAGGGTAAGGGCCTTGTTACTGATGCACCTCGCCGATCTGCCAGATCTTCCAATGCGGCCGTTCAACAGGCGTGGGAAGAAGTCCGTTATGTGGAGACGAACTTGGAAGAATGCGACTCGCTCAACCGAGATGAGATGAGACAGCGATTGATCGCTCTCAAGGATGAGGAGTTTTATAAAAATTATGGCAAGCAATCGTCCTTGGGTCATGGACGATCAGAGCGTTGTGCCCAAGCCTACCTTTTTCTTTGGTGACGCTGTCCCTGATGACTCGTCATTCCAAAGGAGATGCTTTCAGTTCTCTTACACAGCTGATGGTGAGGAGAGAACTATTTCTACCCGATCGACTTTTGATCGCACTATCTCGATCATGAGTCTTTTTCTCCCACATGCTCTAAAAGAGAAGATCCTCCAAGCTGGGTGAAGAGGACCAATGTGGTCAAGACCGGGATTTTTGTTGGCGGCCCTTCCTGTTATGCAGAGAAGTCGCCTGTCCGTATGGACATGTTGATGCCAGCCAGCGGCTACCAAGGTTCTGATCATCCATCAGTCGATTTGAGACCGGTGGGCCTTGGCATTTTTAGCGGTGACGGCAGTAATTGGGTGAACCCCTTTCGGCTTCGCGGCCGCTTCAGTGCTGACTCAGGCTGGGAGTCATGGACTGATCACATCCTGCAGATTGGTGGCGCCATTCTGAAGGAGGCTGAGGTTTTTGATGCGGTTCGCGCTTTTCGGCAAACCGTCGTTTTCTCCGATGAGGCCTTCATGGCCATGTTGGAGTCTTTCCTTCCACAGACCAACACCTTCGTTGTCGCGAACGGTGAAATTGGTTTTTTTCTTTGAAGGAGTTGAGCGCTACCCACCGGGCTGCCTATCCTCGGCAAACTCTATGAGGAGTTTATGCCTATTGACAGTGTCCTTGAGGAGCAGTCGGAGGAGTTCAGGCTCCTGTACTTTCAGCTCGTCGCCTTCTACGATTTTTTGAAGGAGAAGGAGGGCTCGAAAGTCCGATGCAGTAGTTGGAGGAGTCTCAGCTCTTTGTCTTCCAACTTCTTTGACGGTGGGGATGCTTCTGAGAGTATGTCCCAGGAAGCCAGGGCTAAGAACCCGAAGAAGATCTCCGCTATGCGAGAAAATTTGAGGGATTTTCTTACAAGCACAGACGCCATTTGTTCTGACATTGCGCTGCGGAGAGATCTCGCTGTTTACCTCACTTACTGGCTGGGTGAGGCAATTTTTGCTGGAGGAGATGGAACGCACATCAGGCCGCACTGTATTTTTCCGGCTTGTCAGATGGCGTTCGGAGAGCAGCTTGCTTTGGTGCCTGCTCTTTACTCCTATTTGTGCACCGAACTACAGGCTGCTGCTGCTTTCTTGGTCCGGCTTGGGCTCCCCATGAATAGGGTATTTTCAGCCCATATCTTCTATTCGTGGTTTGTGTACCACTGTCCGGGCTTCCACTGTTTAGGCGCTGCACAGGATGATGACCCGTTTATGATTCGGTTGGCTAGAGGGAAAGCCGTTTCCGAATCTCTTTTGTCTGCCCGTTTGAGGATCCGACGGTTCAGGGATGTCGAGATGGGGCAGTCTTCAGTCAAGCTTTCTCCCGGTCTGCGGAAAGAAGGCTTTTGATTTTGGTATCTCCCGCGATTCCACCAGAGCAGGGTCGGGAAGACACTATTCTTTGACGAACGCAGAGAAGGGATGGCTTTTTTAACATACGTGTTGGTACGATGGTGTACCGTCGACATCTTTTTGTTGACATCCAGCCGTATGTTCCTTCTCGTTTTGCGTTGCAGTTGGGCTTCTCCCAAGGCGTTGTAGGAGCGCCTTCGAGCATGGTGAAGCGTTTTGGGGGTCTTCAGGACGGGAGGAACGCATGGGCTTTTTACAGTGCGGAGGACACTACCGCCATGATTTCCTATCCTGAGCTGCCCACTTTCCGGACCGCTGGCTTCACGAAATGGTTCGCGGAGAGCTTCTCAGTGTACCGGGGGCTTTCCAAGAAGGAGCTCAATGTCAAGCAATCTTCCGGGAAGGGTCTTGGTAGATCAGACGGCGTCCGGCGAGAGGAGGTTTTGGCCTTCCTTTCTGGAGAGAAGCATAGGATAGGCTTTCTCAAGGACCGGGATGTCGTCAGATCTGGAGCTGTGCAAGAGGTACCTGGTGAGGTCCTGAGACAGCTGGAGGAGGAGGAAGCTGAAATCGACGCTTGGAGGCAAGCGGAACGAATGAGGACTTCCATGGGGTCCACTGGCAGGAGCGGACCATCCAGTGAGGACTCTGGTGAGAAGCCTGACTTTGATAGCGGGGCAGGTTCTTCAGGTAAACCGACCCGCAGGAGCAAGAGGAAGAGAGGACAGTACCGTCATAAGAAGCAGTGCGAAGATTCTCCTGACGTGGAAGTCCCTCTTACCATTGATGAGGAGGTCTCGGGGGATGCTGAAGAGCCTCCAGAGAAGAGGAGTCGAGAGGAAAAAGCCGACGATGGTATGATCCTTTCCCTTTCTTTTTCTGCTTCTCTCTTTTTTTGTTCTTTGAGAGATTTTTGTTTAGATCCACTGCTTTCTTTTCTTTTTGCAGAGGATGATGACTTGGTGATGCCTGAGGCCCCGGCCGATGAGGCGGCGACGGATCCGACTACGGCATCTGAGGAAGAGCCAAGGGACTCTGGAGTAGACCCAGAATCTTCTCCTGGTACGACTTCTTTACTTCCCCCTTTTTTTGGCATTTTCTTTTCTTTGCTAAATTTTGCTGACGTTCTCTCCCCCCCTTTTTTGTCAGCTGATTTGCCAGAGGACTCTGACGACTTCGAGCCATCCATGGATGTAGCTTTCTGCGACACTTCGGACGAGTTTATGGAGACAGAAAGCACTCCACCGGTCGTCGGAGAAGGTATTACACAGCAATAGTCTTGATAACAAGAAATTTTTTTTTTTGACAAGATCATATTCATACCTTTCCTCTTCTGGCAGGTTGTGAGGCGACAGGAGAGGTTCCATTGTCTTCCTCGGAGCCGGAACAGGAAATACCAGCGGCTGGTCCAGAAGTAGAGGCTTCTTCTACCAGTTTTGATGCGGCAGAAGTGCAAACACATGATGATATTCCATCTTCTGACGCTCCGACTGGGAAAAGAGTCTTTCGATTTATCGCCCACTACGGCCTGACATGGGCAGTCAGTCAGCGGAGCATGGCGAGTCTTCATCTGGGCCCTCTCTTCAATTTGCAAAGAAGGTCTTGAAGAGTGTACTGAGCTCCTGGGTTGAGACTCTTTCTTCTGGTCACTTGGAAGCTGGCTTTGGCATGGTCAAGCACGTGCGAGACATCCTTGCTGACAGCGCAGAGGTTGGTCTGGATATCACCAATGCCAAGGCTTTCGTTGATGGAGTCATTGCACTGGGCGATAAGTGGAGCAAGACTAAGAACTCCCCAAGTGATGACTTTTTCAACGAAATGTTTCTGAAGCCTTCCAGCGAGGTCAAATCGGAAGTGAATGAGATTTTGAAGGCTCGGAAGCAGCTCGTTCGGGAGAGGAACGTCACCGAACTGGCTATTATCGAGCTATCAAAAGACCTGAGCCACCTCGATAAGGAGATCAACGAGACTAGGCAGCGTCTCGAGTTGTTGGAAGAACAGACTGCTGCTAAATGGGCTGCTGTTCTTGAAGCTCGTGCCAGAGAAAGCACTCTGATCCGTCAGGTTGAAGAGGTTGACGGGAATCTCCGAAGGAAGACTCAGGAGCATGAGCGATGGCAACTTCTTTGGGAGGAATTCCCTCGTGCTGAAGATGGATCGCGGTTTTCTGCCGCATTTTATGGCAGCATCTTGAAGAAGCGTGGCCTGGAAGCTTTGGAGGCTGAGGCCAAGAGTCTGCTCGAGGACCTTAGTCTTTGGTTGAAGACTATGATGGACTGAGCTTTTGACAAACTTTCTTCTTTCATTTTTTTTTTGGTACCTCCATGTATAAAACATTTGGCACACTATTTTTTTGTATCCCCTTGTTCTACTTAAATTCTTTTTGTTGAAAATAAGCAAAAGTTGAATGGGAATGTTTGTTTGAAAATCTTGATCAAAAGGTTATCATTTTGTGAAAATCTTTTGTCAAAAGTGTTGTTTTGGCATGAAAGCCAGATTTTGTGGCACAAAGCCTGGTTTTTGATGGCTTGAAAGCCGAAAAATTTTGAGGTGGCATGAAAGCCGATTTTGGTGGCGTGAAAGCCAAATTTTGGTGGCGTGAAAGCCGATGTGGCATGGAAGCCGATTTTTGGCATGAGAGCCGATTTTTTTGTTTTTGGCGTAAAAAGCGGATTTTGGCATGAGAGCCGATTTTTTGTTTTTGGCGTAAAAGCCGGATTTTGGCATGAGAGAGCCGATTTTTTGAGAGCCCGATTTTTTGAGAGCCGTTTTTGGCGTAAAAGCCGGATTTTTTGAAAACCAAGTTTTGTTTTGTTGGCATGAGAGCCAGATTTTGTTTTGATTTTTTGAAGCGTGAAAGCCGATTTTTGGCGTGGAAGCCGAGTTTTTTTTGGCGTAAAAGCGTGGAAGCCGAGTTTTTTTGGCGTAAAAGCCAGGTTTTTGGTTTTCAAAAATGCAAGTATCGACTAAGAGTCGCCTCCCTGCTGAATGGTATTGCAAGTATCGATGGAATGTCGCCTCCTTGCTCATTCGGTTGCGAGTATCGATGGAATGTCGCTTCCTCGCGAAGTTGGGTGCAAGTATCGACTAAGCGTCGCTTCCCTGCTTTTTCTTCAAAAATTTTGTTTTGCGGGTATCGATGGAATGTCGCCTCCCCACGATTTTTGAAATTTGAGGTTTTTTCGAACCTTTGTTTTTCTTTTGAAATTTGGGTTGTGGATATCAACTGGAATGTTGCGTCTCCACGATTTTTGAAATTTTGCAAGTATCAACGAGGTGTTGCTTCCTTGCGATTTTGAGGTTTTGGAAGTATCGAATGGGGTTCGCATCCTTCCAATGGGTTTTTGCGAGTATCGACTTGACATCGCTTTCCCGATTTTTGTTTTTAGACACGAGGGTCGTAAATTTTGACCTAAAACCATTTTTGGCGGTAAAAGGTAAGGCGGACTAGGGTGGAAATTCCTAAGTCCTGATTTTTTGTTTCAAACCAAGAATTTTGGGTTCAAGGATCGAAAATTTTGGTTAAGTTTGGGAAGAGGCTCCTAAACTTAGATTTTCGGATTTTGATTTTCTTTTGAACAATGAAACGATGAAAGTAAGCATTGTTTTGAAAGTTCAACATAAAGGTGAAAATTCCAAAAGGAGTGGGTTTGACGAGCAAGTACCTAGAAATAGGCTTTGGCCTTGCAGGCGTCGCTCTGACCCAGTGGAGGAAGTCTTCAAGGGTAGTACCGCTTCAAGAACTTGCCGTTGATGGGCAGCATACATCTATCACCTTCCATGTTTAGAAGTGCGTATGCGCCATTGGAGAAGACTTGGTCGATGACGAAGGGTCCCTCCCATTTTGGTTCAAATTTGCCTTTGGATTTGTGAGCGAAAACCATCGGCCTTTTTACCGCAAGAACCAAGTCACCCTTTTTGTGGGCGCGTTGCCTGACCTTTTTGTCGAAAGATCCAGCCATGCGTGCTTGGTAGAGCTCAATGCTTTGGAGTGCCTCGAGCCGTCTCTCATCGAGATTGTCCAGCTCTTGGAGTCTTAATTTGACATTGCTTTCTTGCGTCATGTCATTTTGTAGAGATACCCTTAAGGAAGGAATTTGTACCTCTAAAGGGACAACAGCTTCGCATCCATAGACCAAGGAGAATGGCGTGCTATGGGTCGGTCCTCGAACGGTGGTTCGGTAGGCCCACAAAGCTTCGGATAGTTTGTCGCCCCAGTCCCTTTTGTGGCTAGAGACCATTTTCTTGAGAATTTTGCAGAGTGTCTTGTTGAAGGCCTCTGCCAGTCCATTCGCCGCCGGATTGTACGGAGTTGAAGGACAACTTTGGATTTTGTATTTGTCGCAGAACCTGTAGAATCTGTGATCACGGAATTGTGGTCCGTTATCATGGACGAATCTTTTAGGTATGCCGAAGCGACAAATGATGTTGGTGCGCAAGAACTGAAGGACTGATGAGGTCTTCATTTCATTGAGCGCAAAAGCTTCTGACCACTTGGAGAAATAATCCGTAGCGGCGAAGATGAAGCGATGACCTTTGCTTGACGGAGGGGAGACAGGACCTACGATGTCCATACCCCAGGCTTCGAAAGGCCATGAAATTGCTGTAGGATGTAGCCATTCTGGAGGCATGTGGACATAGTCTCCATGAACTTGGCATTGTTGGCAGCGTTTAGCAAATTGCATTGCGTCAGCTACCATGGTAGGCCAATAATAACCTAACCTTTTTATCTGATCGTAGAGCTTTGGACCAGCCTGATGAGCTCCACAAAGACCAGCATGCACCTCTTTGAGAGTTTCTTTAGCTTCTTGTTGTGATAAGCAGCGTAGAAGTACTCCATTGTAGGATTTTCTGTGTAGAGCATCTTTGAAGGAATGTCCAGATGAAAGTTTGGGGTTCGTCTTTGAACACTTACCCGTTCTTTTGGATCTTCAGGCAGGATTCCGAACATATATATAATCAATGAACGGATCCCTCCAGTCGCCGATCGGAGGTCTGAGGGATGGAGATCCGACTTCCAACCAGTTGGTGGCACTCAGCAACTGCTTGGTGTGTATTGAGGGAGGGAGAATCCTTCTCTCACACACTGTAACTTGCATGTGTTCTCCTTCTTGGACCGCCATAGAGGCGGCGAGTCCAGCCAGGGCATCTGCACGGATGTTTTCGCCTCTACGAATGTGGGTGATATGACAGATGTCAAATTTTTGCCGAAGTGATTGCGCCTTGTTGTAGTAAGGCAACAGATCAGGCTTCCTGATTTCAAATTTCTGATTCATCTGGTTGACGATCAGTTGAGAATCCCCGAAGGCTTCTAGCACTGTGATGCCGGATTCGAGGGCGAGTTCCAATCCTACAATCAGGGCTTGGTACTCAGCTGCATTGTTTGAACATGGTTCCAGTAGCGAGAAGGCGTGTGGAATCATGTATTTGTCGGGACTAACAAAGAGGATGCCAATCCCTGATATTTGATTTCCTTTTTCACTTGTCCTGGTTGCACCGTCGAAGTACATATCCCAGGAAGCATTTGATAAGGAAGCCTCCACGTTGTAGACTGACTCGTCTGGGAGATCATCCCTGAGTGGAGAATCTTCAGGCAACGGATGCTCTGCAAGAAAGTCTGCCAGAGCTTGACCTTTGATTGCTTTTTGTGGTACATACCTAATATCAAATTGTGACAGGAGGATAGACCATTTTGCCAGTCGGGCATTGAGGGAACCTGCTTTTGTGACAAGGACCTTCAGGAGATTGATCCTCGAGATCAGGTATACTGTGTTGGACAGCAGATAGTGACGTAGCTTTTGTACAGCAAACATCACTGCAAGACATTCTTTTTCGACTGGAGAGTAGCGATGCTCTGCACCTACCAGCATGCGGCTGAGATAGTATAGAGCAGCTTCTTTTCCCTCATGATTTCCTTGTGCAAGTAGAGCTCCCAAAGAGTGGTCGAGGGCTCTTGTGTACAAGATAAATGGTTTTCCAGTTGTGGGGCAGCCAGTACTGGAGGTTTGGTCAGGTATGACTTGATGTCTTGGAACGCAGTTTCGCATTCAGCATCCCAGACAAAGTCCACGCCCTTTTTCATTAGGCGGGAGAATGGACGGCATTTCCCTGACAGGTTGGAGATGAACCGTCGAATGTATGCCAATCTTCCTTGAAGCCCTTTTAACTGTCTCAGGGTTTTTGGGGATGGCATTTCTAGGATAGCCTTGACTTTGATAGGGTCAAGCTCTATTCCCGCTTTCCGAACTACGAATCCGAGGAACTTACCCGATGATACACCGAAGAAGCATTTTAGGGGATTCATTCGCAGTTTGTGCCTGCGTAGTCGGAGGAAGACTTCTCGAAGATCTTTGAGATGGTCTTCTTTCTTTTTGCTTTTGACGGCGAGGTCATCAACGTAGCATTCGACCGTCTTATGCTGCATATCTTGGAATATCTTCATCATAGCCCTCTGATATGTCGCACCAGCATTTTTCAGACCAAATGGCATTACAGTGTAACAATACACGCCAAATGGGGTCCGAAATGATGTGTGTCTTTCATCTTCAGGATGCATTTTTATCTGATTGTACCCAGAGAAACCATCCATGAATGTCATCCGCTCGAATCCACAGGTGTTGTCGATCATCACCTCCGGTATGGGGAGCGGAAATTCATCTTTAGGACATGCATTGTTCAGGTCTCTATAATCAATACAGACCCTAATCTGCCCATTTTTCTTTGTCACTGGGACGATGTTGGCCAACCATTCAGGATGCTGTTCCTCGCGGATGAAGCCAACGTTTTTGAGTTTCTGAACTTCTTGTTCAATTTTGTCCATTATGTCAGGACGAAATCTTCTTTGGCCTTGTTTGACAGGCTTGATATCTTTTTGTAGATTGAGTTTGTGAACTGCTATTTTGGGGGTCTAAACCAGGCATTTCAGCGCGTAAGACCATGCAAAACAATCAACAAACTCACGAAGAAAAGCGATATACTCGGGTAACTCATCATCCTTTATATTCTTGCTTATGAATACAGGACGTGGGCTATCTGGCGTTCCCAAGTCTATCTTTTGAACAGAATCTTCTGTTGGAAGACTTGAAGGTGGTTCCTCCATAATATTTTCGGAGGCTTCCAACTCAACAAGACCTTCCGGAGTTTCAAAGGTATTCTCAGACCAAGGCTGTGCTTCTGACCATGGGTCTTCTTGATCGGCACTCTTCTCAAGACTGCTATGAGATGTCCAATCGCTGTTGAAACTGGACGAAGTATGCACTTCTTTGGTGAGATGATGTCTTCTGGACAGAAGACTGTGCATCGTTCATTCGGACAATCCTCTTCATCTCAGAGTAATCGTTACCAATTGGAGGAGCTTCCTAATCCTTGACGGGTAACTTCTCAAAGAGACTATTCCAGGGACTCTAATATTCTTCACAGGACACATGAGTGAGCGGACTTCGTCAGCAGACGACTTTGTCCTTTGCGGTCAACGGTTCTCATGCGAGCATCAGTGGTCGATGAGCCCATCCGTATGAAGACTTTTCTATTTATGACGATAGCAGCTTCCAATCCTCTCTGCTGCCTTTTGTCAGGTGGCTCTAATGGTACGAATACCGTGCCACCTCCCAAGTCGATTTGGATTTGAGGATCCTAGTCCCATTTTCTCTATAGCTTGCGCCATTGGACTATACAAGGATAGTTGTGGCATACCTTCGTTTTGGAAAGGCTCAAGCGAAGAGTTTGATGAAGAAGCCGCCGACCTGTGGAAAAAGATCGGCTTTTCTTTTGGTGAGGTTGTCGGAACAACGAAGGAAGCTGATGCTGGATCGTCTATGCCAGCAGGTGCCTCCAATGGAGTGAGAGCAGGTTGAGCTTGCTGAGTATCAGCTTGGCTTGACGACGTGTCGTCTTCTGTCTCTGAATCCGAATCTGTGTCTTGCATAATAGACACAAAGGAGATGACAAACTTGCCCCCAGGCTTTTGTTTGGTCTTCTTTGCCTTGGTAGTGATCACCAGCGGCTTTGAAGACTTGAGGGAGACAACAAAAGGAGATTGGTTGATCTCCTCGGTTTTGCCGGATGGTTGATTTTCTTCCGGTGATTGCTGAGGAGCCTTGCCTTTATCTTTCTGGAGACTTTCGGCAAAGGATGCTATTTCTTTCTCCTTTTCTTCGTTTTCATCTTTGTACATCTGCGAGTCTGCAAAATGGACTTCTTTGCCTTTGAAAGGCTTTTTGTCCGCAAATACCCGATGTACCAAGCCGTCGTCGCCAACAAACTTGATGCACTGATGAAGAGTTGAAGGAACAACACCACTCTCGTGTATCCAGGGGCGTCCGAGAAGGATGTTGTAGCATGAGGGGGTCTTTATTGCATATACAGTGACTTCAGAGATAAGATCACCGATTTGCAACTTGAACCTAATCTTGCCGATAGGCCTCTGAGCGCTTCCATCGTATCCAAAGATAGACACGGATGTGTGACTCAGCTTGCTAGGCGGGATGCCCAGCTCTTCGAGTGCCGAAGTAGAGATGAGGTTGAGGGCAGAACCCGGATCGATCTGTACTCTGTGTATCGGCATCTCTTTGATGTACCCTGTAAAGTATAAGGGCCGGTTGTGCTTTGTTTCGCCTAGTAGGAGGTCTTCCTTAGTGAAGGCGATAGTTGCACTTGCTGCTTTTTGAACTGAGAGGCAATCATTGCAAGATCCCTCAGTCTTCTTCTTTTCTCCTTTTGAGGAGGTATTTGATTTTTTAACCCTATAGTCCATTTCAATTTGTAGGACTTGTGGGGCATGCTTGTCGACATCCACATTCAGTCTTTGCAGTTCTGAAATGAGACTATCACGAGTTTGGGGAGACATTCGTAATAAGTCTAGGATGTGCAGACGTGCAGGTATGTGTCTAAAGTGCTCAATCAAGTCATACTTGAAAGCCTCCTTAGGGCCTGCATTATTGTTGCCACTTGGGGCGCTTACATTCTGTCCCGAAGGATTTACATAAGAAGAAGAAGTTAGATTGTAGTTTTTGTGGTAATCCCGGCCAGAGCGGGTACCTTTACCAACTTCGAGAGCTTCTGGAGACGGTTCTTCATTCGGAAGTCCACCCTCGGGATTGAGGGGCTGATCCTTTTCATTTGCTGAAGATGCTTCCGTGTCAACATTACCATCCTCAGTGATTGCATTGCATGGAGCATTTTCCGGGAACAAGTCCTGAACAGCGTCCAGCAATTTGTCTTCTTTGTTTACAATTTCATCAGTCCAGACATCACCCATGAGGTTGGGCATCTGGGACCAGTTGACTGGGTAGACTTCATCGGTAGAGACGTCTTCAAGAGGTCTGTACTCTGATGTGACAGTCTCAGAAGACGAAGGTTGAGAAGATGCCATCTCCGAGGTAGTAATATCAGAGGATATACTACCTGATGTAGCATGGGAGTTTGTGGCCTCGGCAGATGAAGCTCCAGAGGCGCTGTCGTCTCGAACTATCGCATTGCAAGCAATAGGAAACGTCTCCGGAACGGATTGTTGGGAGTCAGATTCATCCTCTGATGTAAGGGGATCATCCACCCAGCAGTTTTCTTCATTTTCAGGAGTTACTGGAGGGGACTCCTGTAGATTTTCCGGGACCACCGGTTCTGGATTGCGATGAAGCTGATTGATGTGATCTTGTCCTTGCTCTATGGCAAGACGCTGCAAGATCCTTGCATATTCTTCGAGATCAGGCATAGGAGCCAGATCTTCTTCTTCATCTACTCCTTGTAGTTCCTCCTGATCGGGTTCTACCGGAGCATTGGCAGGTGCTGTGTCAACAGCATTTTCCTGAACAACCTCTTGGTCTCCTTCATCATCAGACCAAGATCCCTGTGGTTGTAAAGGGTTATACCAGATCACCGGCATGAGGTGGGATTCGGGGATCCATTCCTCGTCGGAGAGGTATTCTCCTGTTTCGAGGGATTCCTCCCATTCATCGGTGTCACTGGCGGTGTCACTGGACTCGTACCCATCCATGGGGAATCCAATTACTGAATTGCAAGAGTATAATGCCCCCTGCATGTCTTCAGTCTTTAGTAGTAATGGCATGAAATCACGAAGGGTGAATTTCCTTGCCGGCCTCGAAGTCTCGGAAGGAGACTTTTCTGCTGCCCCCAGTGAAGGGGTAGGGGAAGTTTCTGTCTTTTCAGGAACTTCTTGTTTTGGTTGAGCTTTCTCCTGCTGTTTAAGCTTGCGGAGTTGTCTCCTGGCTTGCCTTCGCTGTCGAGCGGTCGGCTTTGTTTTGACGATCTCCCAGTTTTCATCTTCCAGGAGATCGGGATGTACCCATATGGGCTGTCCATCTGGTGTTGGGCACGGGACTAGCTCTTGGGATGTTTGAGCCATTTTTATCACCTTGAAGGAAGTAGTGACCTTCTTCTTTGGTGACTTTTGTGTTTGTCCATATGACACCATGTTGACGGAGGCAGACCCATAGTTTTTGTCAAAGGTGATGACTCCGTTTTTCCACATCTCGTTGATCTTTTCTCTCACAACGAAGCATTGGTTGAGAGGATGCGAGATCATCTGGTGGTATGGACAGTACCGGGGATCGTTGGTTTTGCCAACATCTCCTGGTCTTTTGGGTTCAGGCAGGGTGAGCTTCCCGTTTGCCAAGAGAGCCTCGAAGATTTCTTCGACATCTTCATCGAACGGGTATTTCTTTTCTACTCGTTCTTTGAAGGCATCAGAGAGTTCAGGTCTCTTACCTGCACCTTTGTTTTCAGCTTTCTTTGGTGGCTGCGGAGCTGACTTGGTTTGCACATTGAGAACCTCCTTTTTCTTTTGCTTCGAGGTTGCAATGGCGGCTCCTTCTTTGATGATTTCTGACTGCTGAGGTCTTTGATCACCGTCTCAGCCTCCATTGATGCTTCTAGGAGTTCTCCCAGATTCTTTGATTTGTTGCCGATAATCATGGAGCGTATCTTTGCTCTCATGTTGTTACGGCAGATGTCGACCAGCGACGCTTGTGGCAGTACGTCTGAACATTTGTACGCCATTGCCTTCCACTTGTGAATGTAGTCGTATGTCGACTCATTCTCTCCCTGTTTTAGGCTGCAGAGTTGAGCCATAGTCACAGGATGATCCTCACCTTTGAAGTGAGTTAGGAAGCGTGTCTCCATCATGGCCCAGTTTTGGATAGAGTCCTCCTGAAGAGTGGAGTACCAATCAAAGGCCGTACCTTTTAGGGTACTTGCGAAGAGACGGATCTTGAGGGCGTCTTGATCCGCGATGGCTCCCGTCAGGATCTTGAAATGGATGACATGTTGTCTGGCCGAGCCCTTCCCCGTATATGTTTGGAGAGTGGGCTGTTTGAATTTGGTAGGAAACGGTACCGAGTCCATCCATAAGGGATATGGCGGCTTGATTCCGTGTTCCTTTAGTGAATCCTCTTCCTTTGCTTTGGCGAGGATATCGTCAACGTCCTTTTTGGTAAGGGCGCGTGACTCATTTACCTCCTCCTGGTGGCTTGGAGGAACTTCATTATTTGGTGGACGTTGGAGGGTAAGAAGTAAGTTCTCCATGAGAGCTTCTATCCTCTGCTGTCCCTGCTCCAGCTGCTGGATGCGTGCGGCTACGTCATCTTGCGGCGGAGGCTGCTCAGCATTTGTGACTAAGACGTTCATCCTTCGAGAGTCGAATGAGGATATCGTCTTGGTGACTGAGCTGGAGCTCATTCTTTTGGATGAAGAGCTCGAAGAGTGATTGCTCCGGTGTCCTTGACTTGAAGGAGTGGGAGAATCTTCTCTATGTCTTCGCGCCCGGGAGACGCTGCGAGTCACCGGTCGCTTGACATGGATTTTTGTTGCTGACTTCTGGCGCCTTCTGGTTTTGCCAACCATATGGACAGTAGCAACTTGGTTGGGTGCTTCTTTTTCGACCCATTTTTGAGAGACCTGGAGCGTGGAGTGCTGAGCTCTTTGCTTCTCTAGTCTCTTTTGCCGATACGCCGCGCGGCGACGCATACGACGAGCGATTTGAGCTTCAGTTAGCTCGGGCTGTGCTCTAGCCACGAAGGAGGTGGTCCCTCGCGCGCAGCAGCCGAGCTTGTCTTCTTTGTAATTTGGCAAGGACAGGATCTGGATGCGGTCCTTAGCCTGTCGCAGCGAAGCTTTAAATTTGGCGAGCTCGGCCCCTGTTGAGATGAAGGGCCGAGTTGCAGGAATACAGGCCTTGACAGGTTCTCGCTGAGGCCTGATGATGCACGACTTGATCTGGGCTTATAGGAATAAGCCGGCTCGTGCTGGGTGGATTTTGTTTGGTGGAGGGCTGGTTTCTCCTCTTTCGTGTACGAGAGAGGGTAGAACCGGTTCTCCTTGAGCGGGGCCAGGTATGCTGGCCTTGCAGATCTTTGGGACCTTCTTTGTTTTGGAGAAGGTCTTGGAGACCAAGTCTTGAGGTAGACCTGGTTTCTTGCAGGCTGAGGTTTCGCGGGTTGTCGCGGGCTTCAGTCTTCTTGGCGGTTGCCCTTGGTGTCACGGTAGTGACCAGGGGCGGTTCTCTGCTTCTTGGCAGGAGTTGTTTCTTCTGCGGGAAGTGGGAAAGGTCCCAGCGACCCGAAGACGATGGACCGGGGAGAGGAGGTCGACCCGGTGTCTGTGCGTTACCGAAGGAAGTGACACTTCGGCCGCTGGCGAGGCGCTTAGGAGCGCATTTGTTTTGCTTCTCTTGAAGCATCAGCTGGTACTTGTTCTCGTCGAAGGTGATTGTCAGCGAAGCTGCCATGTTAGTTTTTGAAAAACCTTTCTGAAACAAGACCGGATCCATTAGTAATCACAAGAATGTGGTGATCATAAATGGAAATAAACTATGGTTTTTCTTTTCAATTTGCTCGAGGGGACAAGGCCCGGCCCAAGCAAGATGAAGAAGGCAAAAAGCCATAGAGTATACAATTGTTCTAAACGCAAGTATGAAAGGCTCAGAGTGAGCGTTCCAGTGACTGCTAGAAGCAATTGTGAACCTTAATTCAGATTACCGAGGAGCGAGGCTCACTCGAGGTAAAATGATATAAGGTTGGGAGTACAAATGTGTCGGTCGCGAATACAGTAGACCCAAGAGGGCGTACTAGCACCGCTAGGCACAGATGTTGTAAATCGCATCCTTGAAATGGACACGAGATGGGATTTTTGAAAGGTCAAGGTTGGGTTCATAAAGAGAGCAAATGGCACTCCGATCCGAAAACGTGCTCAACATTTCTGCGAGCACAGAGTCCGAAAAGGAAATAACCAGAATTTCTCGAATCTGGACCCAACAATGACGGAAGTTTTTTTTTTTTTAAAAGTCAGGATCAGATTCATCAAAGAGAGCAAATGACGTTCCAACCCAAACACGTGCTCAACATTTCTGCGAGCACAGTAATCCGAGGGAAGAGGTCAAGATTTCTCGACTTTGAACCAAACGTGACAGAAGTTTTTTTTTTTGAAGATTTTTTTTTTTTTTTTGAAAGTCAGTATCTGATTCATCAAAGAGAGCAAATGATGTTCCAATTCAAACACGTGCTCAACATTTCTGCGAGCACAGAGTCTGAAAGGAAGAGATCAAGATTTCTCAAATTTGAACCAAAAATCGACGAAATTTTTTTTTTTAGGGTTTGAGAATACATCGAGTTCTCACGATTCGTTCTTATGAAACCAATGTTGATAGATCAGCCCCCAGGTAAGGGTAGGATTACTTAATGAACCCGTTTGGAGGACCCTTACCTAGAACAGCCTAGCTGTCTCCAAACTCTGGACAAGGCTTTTCTTAGATCAACCTCGATTAAAGAACGCAATCGGTAAAACTTTCGTGTTCTCAAATGCTCCCCTTTTTTTTTTTTTTTTTTTGTGGACTCATCAGAGAGAGCGAATGGTCCGTTCCCAGTCTGAACAGGGGCTCAAACAATTTCTGCGAGCCCTAAGTCAGAAAGGAAAAGAAAACCAAAATTTCTCAAATTTGGATCCAAAAGAAGAAGATTTTTTTTTTTGAAAATCTGACAAGTTTGAAATCAGATTTTTTTTTTTGTGGACTCATCAGCGAGAGCGAATGGTCCGTTCCCGTCTGAACAGGGGCTCAAACAATTTCTGCGAGCCCTAAGTCAGAAAGGAAAAGAAAACCAAAATTTCTCAAATTTGGATCCAAAAGAAAGAAGATTTTTTTTTTTGAAAATCTGACAAGTTTGAAATCAGATTTTTTTTCGAACTCATGACAAAAGTTTGAAA